>JAHQRP010000037.1:0-28171 GCA_023558445.1 Drosophila pallidifrons
GGAGCTGCATTATTGAGGCCTTAAGGCGGTTCAACACTCCGAGCTACTTAATGGGAATAGTAGAAGACTACTTTAGGAAGCGCACCCTGATGTATAGAACGGAGAACGGAACGAAATCGTTTAATATCACTGGAGGAGTTCCGCAAGGATCCGTGTTGGGCCCGCTGCTATGGAACACCATGTACGACGGCATACTGCGCCTTGAAGTTCCAGAGAGGGTAACAATTGTAGGATTTGCAGACGATGTGGCCTTAGTGGTGACAGCTAAACACTTGGGCGACGCTGAGCTACTTTGTAGCGCAGCAGTGGCCACTGTCAAGGACTGGCTGGCGACAGTGGGGCTGCAATTAGCTGACCACAAAACCGAAGCAGTCCTTATAAGCAGTCGTAAAATCGTCGAAGTGGCTCACATAAACCTTGGTCGGACCTCCATAGTGTCGAGCCGAGCAATCAAGTACCTAGGCGTCGTAATCGATACGAGGCTAAGCTTCCGCGAACACCTGGAGTATGCTGGAAAGAGAGCCGCTGTCGTAGGGCAGGCCTTGAGCAGAATAATGATAAATACGCGCGGCCCCAAGCAAGGTCGGCGCCTTCTTCTGCAAAATGTGGTTCGAGCAACAATGCTCTACGGCGCCCCAGTATGGGTGCAAGCAATGGAGGTAAAGGCGTACAGGAGGAAGATGCAGTCAACCTATCGACTCTGCGCGTTGCGGGTCTGCAGTGGCTTCAGAACCATTTCGGACGACGCCGCTTTAGCCTTAGCAGGCATGATGCCACTGGACATACTGGCGCTAGAGATGTCCAACAGCTACAGGCATAAACGGGAGAATAGGCTGGAAGGCGAACACAACGCGTCGTCCAATTTTAAAGCAGAGTGCCTAAGGAAATGGCAGGAAAAGTGGGACTTATCTGGCAAGGGCCGCTGGACCCATGCCCTAATCCCAAACATAGGTAAATGGGTCAGCAGGAAATTCGGCTTCGTCAACTTCCACCTGACACAGATTCTGAGTGGGCACGGCTGTTTCCGCAGCTACCTGTATAGATTTGAACACGATAGTGACCCGATGTGCTTATGGTGCCATCCCGAAGTCGAAGAAACTGCGGAGCACATCTTAGTGTGCTGTCGGCGCTTTGCTAGTGAGAGACGAGAGCTTTAAGAAGCGATAGGATGTAGAGTCACGACGGACTCTATTGTGAACCGTATGCTGGAGAAGGAGGAATACTGGTCAGCGGTATGCAGCTATGCAGAAATAGTGACCACCGCACTACGAACTCTCGAAAGGGAACGTACCCACAGGCGTAACGGAGGGGAGTGAGCTCCCGTCAAGGTCTCGTGAAGCAATACCTCACGGCAGTACCACGAGAATTTCCTTGACAGTTTTCTTTCTATCCTTTTTTCTATATTCTAGTGCCTAATGTTATGTTATATTTATTATATTTAGTATTAGATCTAGTTCCTCCGAATAAAAAAAAAAAAAAAAAAAAAATACACGACACTTACACACATATATGTTCCGCAAATATTAAAACTATACAGTATTTTCACATCCACTGTTGCATATAATATATATATCATCCATTACTACACATAGACATATATTATTCACTTCCGTATACGTATATAAACAGCAGCAATCACATTGAGAAATAAAGATTCACGCTGCTGTTTGTGTTTTACTTAAACATTTTTTGTTTTTTTGTTCCTCGTCTGTTTTCTTGTGTCGGCTTTGCTCACTATCCTGTGACAGCCGAAGTTCTTCTCCGTTTTGTGCTTGCTTTCGGCTGTCCGCTTTACCGTGAGTCTTTGTTGAGAAAAGACTCTAAAGTGACTGCCGAAGCATAGTATGTCCAAGAGCCAAAAGAGCGAAAAGGACTCAAAACACTCGCTAAAGCTTCCGACCACAGTTCATCGCCTGTCGTCCGCTTCGCCCGCTCCTTCGGGGTCCCAAACCGCCACACCTGCCGCTCAACTCCGAGTAAAGGTCGATCGTCCGTCGCCGTCTGCTTCTGCAAAGACTCCGCTGTTGCGTACATCTTCGACTGCTCTACGTAGTCAGGCAACTACCCGTTCCGTCCAAGCTAAATTTAGCAAAACCCGTGCGATGGCTCTCAGCAACTTCGTCGCCGTCTCTGACAGACTGGTGCATTTCGAGAGTCGGGTCAGAGGGCCTGCAGCCGAAGATGACAATGTACACACGTACGAAATCCGTCGTGACCGGCTGCAAGTCCTCTGGGACAACGTCGAAGCCGCTTATTCCACATGTGCTGATGCACTGCATCAAGACGGCGACAGTGAAGGCACACAGGCGATGGAGGCAAAATACGATCACGAAGTTTTCCGTGGGGATTACTTGCGGTGGCCGACTTTCCGTGACCTTTTCACGGCCATCTATGTCAACAATCCAAGGTTGACTCCGATCGAGAAACTTTTCCATCTGAATTCGAAGACCGCAGATGAGGCCAATGAAATAGTAGCCAAATTTCCGCTGACGAACGATGGTTTCGCTTGGGGTGCTCTCTGCGAACGTTTTGAGAACAAGCGCTTGTTAATAACAAGCCAATTGAAGATCCTGTTTAACCTGTCCACGGTTACCCAAGAGTCGGGAGCAGCTATCAAGGAGTTGCAGAGCACGATTCAGCGTTGCTTGACCGCTCTTGAGCATTCAGACATTTCCGTCTGTAGCCCGTTCGCAGATTGCATCCTTGTTTTCCTCTGCTCGTCCAAACTTCCCAAGCTCACACTCTCGTTGTGGGAGCAATCGTTGGTGGACAAAGCGAAAATTCCCGCATGGCAGGATATGAGCACGTTCCTCAATGAGCGCTACCGTACGCTCGAAGCGATTGAGGACGTAAAACAGACTGCCAATTCACAGATCGCGACTGCAGGACCATCCCGTCCGCAGAATTCGAAGCGAGTCAACTCCTTTGAGGCCCGAGTCACTCCGAAAGGCAAATCGTGTGACTTGTGCTCAAAGGAGAATCACCCTGCCCGGGTGTGTCCGCGTTTTTGCAAATGTCGGTCAACGAGAGGATGACATACATCAAACAGAAAAGTTGCGCACAATTGCTTTACATGCAAAGGGCGGCACAACACTCTTCTCCATCGGGGTGACAGTGCCCACAATGGTGCCTCTTCATCGTCCATCATACAGTCCACTCCAAATCCAAGGGCAACAAATGTGCAGAATTTCTTTGCCAATAATGCTCAGAATGTCCTTCTCGGCACGGCGGTCATCAATGTTTGCCACTTGGGCACTACATATACCGCACGTGCGTTAATTGATTCCGGGTCCGAAGCGACCTTCATTTCTGAGCGTTTGTTCCAACGCATTAAGTTGCCTTTCCAGTCCGTGCGAGCCCAGGTATCCGGGCTAAATCACGTCACTTCAGCATTGGTTCTCCGACGAAGCCGAGGCTCCATATCGAGACTTCGGCATTCGTAATTCCACAGTTGGCAGGCAAACTGCCCTCCTTCGATATGCAGCGAACTTTCCTCAAGGATCTACCAGCGATAGAACTGGTAGATCCACACTTCTACAAGAGCGCTCAGATCGATATACTAATTGGCGCGGATATCCTACCGTCGGTCATCTTGAGCGGTTCCCGGCCAAACATTTGTGGCTCACTCCTTGGGCAGGAAACCGTGTTTGGCTGGATTCTTACCGGCCCCGTCTCCCAGAGTATGTCGACAACTGTTTCTGCGTTTTCGACAAGAGTCGCCCTCCAAGCAGACGAACAGCTCGACAGCCTACTTTCCAAATTTTGGGAGGTGGAGGATATTCCAGCGAAGCTGATAAAGGAGTCAGACTTCGTTTGCGAAGAAAACTTCGTTAAGACTACTTCTCGTAGCACATGTGGCAGATATCGGGTGACTCTTCCATTCCGGAAGCCCGATGGCATTGAACTGGGTCATTCCAGATCTATAGCGTTGGCTCAATTCCTCAAGAACGAGAATCGTTTGTCAAGAAACGATTCTCTAAAGGAACAGTACAATGCCGTTCTCCAGGAGTACGTGGACTTGGGTCATATGACACCCATATCGCCTCAGGCGATTGTCACGACTCCTAATTTCTACCTGCCTCACCACGCCGTGTTCAAACCAGATAGCACCACAACGAAGGTGCGGGTCGTTTTCAACGCATCTTGTCCATCCTCAAATGGCAAGAGTCTGAATGATATCCTTCATTCAGGGCCCATTCTCCAATCGGATCTCACGTTACAGATCCTCCGATGGCGATACTATCGATATGTGTTCAATGCGGACATAACGAAGATGTATCGCCAGATCCTCATGGACTCAAAGCACACACCGTTCCAACGAATTCTGTTCCGCACGTCGGACGGTGAGATCCGTGACTTTGAGTTGAACACAGTGACATTCGGTGTCAACTGTGCGCCTTTCCTGGCTCTACGAGTCCTCCAGCAACTTGCTGATGACATACGCTTGGAGTATCCTCTCGCAAGCCGAGTCATCTCCAACAACATGTACGTGGACGACGTCCTAGCGGGGACACACACGAAAGAAGAGGCCATCCGGACCATCGCGGAAGTGTGTGCAGCCCTGGACAGCGCTGGCTTCCCGCTGAGGAAGTGGACGTCGAACCATAAGAGCGTGCTGAAGGACATTCCAAAGGACCATCTACTTCGAGAAGATTTCCTCGAACTCGAAGATTCCAGTACGGCGAAAACTCTGGGCATCAGGTGGCAAGCTCACGATGACGAGTTCTTCTTCATGCCACCAGAAGTTGCCCATCAGGACTCCTACACGAAGAGGGAAGTGCTTTCGCAAATCGCTAAGCTTTTCGACCCAGCCGGGTGGCTGGCCCCTTTCGTTATCCGAGCCAAGATCTTCATGCAGGAGATCTGGCTGAGAACGCTCGAATGGGACGAACATTTACCCACGGATCTTTCACTCCAATGGAAGGAGTACCTCCAGAGCTATCCTGCTCTGGGAAAGATCCGGATTCCAAGATGGGTCCAATTCCAGACACGAGTGAAGCTCCAGTACCACGGATTCTGTGATGCGTCAGAACGGGCGTATGGAGCAGCGATCTATGTCCGTGTGGAAACGGCGAACAAGGTTTCCACACATCTCCTTACTGCGAAGACAAAGGTGGCTCCGGTCAAGTCTCTCTCAGTGCCACGTCTGGAGCTTTGTGGCGCAGTCCTGTTGGCTGAGTTATCTGCAGCCCTCCTCCTGAAACTGCCAGCAGAAAGTTTCCAGACTTTCTTTTGGACCGACTCAACAATTGTTCTCGCCTGGTTGAACAAGCCACCCTGCCGATGGACAACCTTTGTGGCCAATCGAGTGGCCAAGATTGTCCAAGCCAGCGACGCCAAGAACTGGTCGCATGTGCGATCTGAGCACAATCCGGCAGATCTGGCAAGCCGTGGTGTCCTGCCACAAGAATTGGTTCGTAATCCGTTGTGGTGGCATGGACCAGAGTGGCTTCATCTCCCGTCGGATCAATGGCCAACTTCTCCAAGTCCCATTCCGGAGACTCTGCTGGAGCAGCGGATTAAGTGCAACGTCGCTAAGTCACCTCCGACTCCCGACTTCCTGAGCAGGTTCTCTGAGTTTGGCAGGGCACTGCGCACGTCTGCCTATGTTCTCCGATTCATCGATAGGAGTCGGAAGTTGGCAGTTCCAAGCTCTACCGTGGTCCAGGCGGATGAGCTGTCACGGATCCAAGAGCGGCTAATCGTCATGGTTCAACGACACACTTTTCCTCAGGAATACCATTGTCTGCAGTCCAAGCAGCAGGTCCCTTCCTCAAGTTCAATCCGAAACTTGAACCCTTTCCTCGATGGCAAGGGGATTCTACGGGCCTGTGGGCGTCTGAGGGCGTCCCACTCGCTGCGTTATGATGAGAGTCATCCAATAATCCTCTCGTATTCCTCGTCCTTTGCACGATTACTGGTTCGTTTCACCCATCGTATATCCTTACATGGGGGTAACCAAGTCGTCATGCGGCTGATCCGTTCCAGATTCTGGATTCCAAAATTGAAGGTCCTCGTTAAATCCACCATCAACTCCTGCAAGGTTTGCGTCATCTACAAGAAGAGATTGCAGACCCAAATGATGGGGACTTGCCCAAGGAAAGGGCGTCCTACTCGAGACCTTTCACGCACACTGGAGTCGACTTCGCTGGCCCATTCGAAATAAAGAATTACACTGGCCGAGCCTGTCTCATCACCAAGGGGTATGTCTGCGTCTTCGTGTGCTTCAGCACGAAGGCGATCCACTTGGAGGCAACATCGGATCTCACGACGGAGAAATTCCTGGCCGCATTCTCCCGTTTCATCGCACGGCGCGGGTGTCCACACCAAATGTACTCGGACAACGGGAAAACCTTCGTTGGAGCTGACAAGGTGATCTCCAACGACTTCTTGGAAGCGACGAGGGAGTGCATCATCGCACAACATGCCCACAAGAGCCTATCCTGGCACTTCAACCCGCCGGGCGCCCCGCATATGGGTGGATTATGGGAAGCCGGCGTAAAGAGTTTTAAGGCACTTTTTTACAAGGCGACATCCACCTCGAAATATACGTTCGAAGAGTTGTCCACTCTTCTCGCTAAGATCGAAGCCTGCCTGAATTCGAGGCCGATTTCCCTATGTCCGAGGATCCTTCGGACTTACTAGCGCTCACTCCTGGCCATTTCCTCATAGGTGGCCCTCTTATTTCGGTGTTGGAACCTCCAATTAACCAACCGGCCACCTCCATCCTCAATCGATGGCAGCGACTGAAGGCTCTCCACCAACAATTTTGTTTCCGTTGGAAAGATGAGTACCTGAAGGAGCTGCACAAACGGACGAAATGGCAATCCCCTACTCGGAACCTTCGGATCGGTGACATGGTCGTCATAAAGAAGACAACCTCCCCTCGAACGAGTGGCGCCTCGGACGGGTGCTGACGACGTGTCCAGGCACCGATGCCAAGGTCCGAGTTGTAGATGTGCTCACGGCGCGGGGTACTATCCGACGACCCGTTGCCAAACTTATCCTACTCCCGATGGACAGCAAGACTGACCCCTCCACGTCAGAAGGACTGAAGGACGAATAACATCCTATCCTGTACTCTTATTCGTCGTCCTGTGTTGTCCTATGCTGTCCTGTTCCGTGTGTCATTGACACTGCAAAGAGGCTATTATACTAATCGTTTGTTTCTTTTTGTTTTCATTCCATGTAGTATGCCATCTCACACATCCACCCACCGGAACCGCCCAGCTGGCACCAACTCGTTCCGGTGTCGCGTGTGCCGTGGGATCCACCCACTCCGGAAGTGTCAGCGATTCCTGAGGCTGACAGCGGAGAAACGGTTGAGAGCAGTACTCATCAACAAGTACTGCTCTAACTGTCTGGCCCACCAACACTCCGGGCAATCCTGCCGCAGCGCGGAAGGTGCAGGGTGTGTCGGGGGAACCACCACACACTGCTGCATTTCAAGGAGGCACGCAGCGCTCACCCCAACCGTCAGCGACGAGGCGATGACCAACCGGTCTCCACCAGGTCCCGAACCCCAACAAGGCCACGCTCGCCAAGGCCACGCTCGCCACGGCCACGCTCGCCACGGTCACGCTCCCGCTCGCCGTCACCCCATCGACCGGCCTCACCGACGTCCGAGGAGGCCTTTCCGACGTCGCTCGCATCCTTGCTGCAGGACAAGGCTGTGAGCATACTTCCGACGGCCAACATCCTGATCGACACCGGATGCAAGACGTTCGAGATGCGAGCGCTGATCGACCCGTGCGCGGCGACCAGTCGTATCAGCGCATCTTTGGCAACGGCCTACCGGCTATCCGTCACCCGCGTTGGTACGGAAGGCGTCTGCACGGCGATCATCCGCTCGCGGACATCCGAGTTCCGTCGAAAGGTGCTGCTGCAGGTGGACTCGCAACTCTGCTGCCGCACCCCCTCCGACCCGTCGATGGCGAGAACTTGGAGCAGTTCCGCAGCATCACGCTCGCCGACGAACGCTGGTTCCAGCCATCGATGGTGTCCCTGGTGCTCGGCACTGATGTGTATTCTCACATCATCCAACCCGGCCTCCTGCCGAGCACCAACGGTTTGCCAATGGCCCAGAATTCCACCTTGGGTTGGATTCTGTCCGGTCCATTTGGACAATGATACCGTTTGCAACTCATTGCAAGGGGGAGGATGTTGATGCCAGATGACTGCAGGTGTGACCACTCAGGCCAGCTGACAGTGTGGTCGCGATCGAGAGTTATCGATAGCGACAAAGCTAGTATACTGTGCGTGTGACCGTGTCATACGCACAGTCACACTGTTCTTGGTTTCCTCTGAAGATGGTCACCCTGCCCTTTTTAGTGCTTTTTTCCATTCCGCTTTCTACATATGTTCAAATTTTCTACGCACACAACACATGTATATTTTCAAGTGAATAAAATACTACACAAGTTAAAGTTATAATAAATAGAAAAAAGTGAAAGTGTTTTTATTTCGACGAACAAGCACGCCCCCTACAAACACCGATTCCGATTTTTACATTTTTAAAAATTTTCCGGATTTTTACATTTTTTCATTTTCCAAAATTTTCCCGATTTTTATATTTTTTCGTTTTTTAAAATTTTTCCTGATTTTTACATTTTTTCATTTTTCAAAATTTTCCGATTTTTACATTTTTTCATTTTTCAAAATTTTCCGATTTTTACATTTTTTCATTTTTCAAAATTTTCCTGATTTTTACATTTTTTCATTTTTCAAAATTTTCCCGATTTTTACATTTTTTCATTTTCCAAAATTTTCTCGATTTTTACATTTTTTCATTTTTCAAAATTTTCCCGATTTTTACATTTTTTCATTTTTCAAAATTTTCCGATTTTTACATTTTTTCATTTTTCAAAATTTTCCTGATTTTTACATTTTTTCATTTTTCAAAATTTTCCCGATTTTTACATTTTTTCATTTTTCAAAATTTTCCCGATTTTTACATTTTTTCATTTTCAAAATTTTCCGATTTTTACATTTTTTCATTTTTCAAAATTTTTCCGATTTTTACATTTTTTCATTTTTCAAAATTTTCCCGATTTTTACATTTTTTCATTTTCCAAAATTTTCCCGATTTTTACATTTTTTCATTTTTCAAAATTTTCCTGATTTTTACATTTTTTCATTTTTCAAAATTTTCCTGATTTTTACATTTTTTCAAAATTTTCCTGATTTTTACATTTTTTCATTTTTCAAAATTTTCCGATTTTTACATTTTTTCATTTTTCAAAATTTTCCCGATTTTTACATTTTTTCATTTTTCAAAATTTTCCTGATTTTTACATTTTTTCATTTTTCAAAATTTTCCCTGATTTTTACATTTTTTCATTTTTCAAAATTTTCCCGATTTTTACATTTTTTCATTTTTCAAAATTTTCCCGATTTTTACATTTTTTCATTTTTCAAAATTTTCCTGATTTTTACATTTTTTCATTTTTAAAATTTTCCTGATTTTTACATTTTTTCATTTTTCAAAATTTTCCCGATTTTTACATTTTTTCATTTTTCAAAATTTTCCTGATTTTTACATTTTTTCATTTTCCAAAATTTTCCTGATTTTTACATTTTTTCATTTTCAAAATTTTCCCGATTTTTACATTTTTTCATTTTTCAAAATTTTCCTGATTTTTACATTTTTTCATTTTCAAAATTTTCCCGATTTTTACATTTTTTCATTTTTCAAAATTTTCCTGATTTTTACATTTTTTCATTTTTCAAAATTTTCCTGATTTTTACATTTTTTCATTTTTCAAAATTTTTTCTGATTTTTACATTTTTTCATTTTTCAAAATTTTCCCGATTTTTACATTTTTTCATTTTTCAAAATTTTCCGATTTTTACATTTTTTCATTTTTCAAAATTTTCCTGATTTTTACATTTTTTCATTTTTCAAAATTTTCTCGATTTTTACATTTTTTCATTTTTCAAAATTTTCCCGATTTTTACATTTTTTCATTTTTCAAAATTTTCCGGATTTTTACATTTTTTCATTTTTCAAAATTTTCCCGATTTTTACATTTTTTCATTTTTCAAAATTTTCCCGATTTTTACACATTTTTCAAAATTTTCCTGATTTTTACATTTTTTCATTTTTCAAATTTTTCCGATTTTTACATTTTTTCATTTTCTAAAATTTTTCCTGATTTTTACATTTTTTCATTTTTCAAAATTTTCCGGATTTTTACATTTTTTCATTTTTCAAAATTTTCCGATTTTTACATTTTTTCATTTTTCAAAATTTTCCGGATTTTTACATTTTTTCATTTTTCAAAATTTTCTCTGATTTTTACATTTTTTCATTTTTCAAAATTTTCCCGATTTTTACATTTTTTCATTTTTCAAAATTTTCCCGATTTTTACATTTTTTCATTTTTCAAAATTTTCCTGATTTTTACATTTTTTCATTTTCCAAAATTTTCCTGATTTTTACATTTTTTCATTTTTCAAAATTTTCCTGATTTTTACATTTTTTCATTTTTCAAAATTTTCCTGATTTTTACATTTTTTCATTTTTCAAAATTTTCCCGATTTTTACATTTTTTCATTTTTCAAAATTTTCCTGATTTTTACATTTTTTCATTTTCCAAAATTTTCCTGATTTTTACATTTTTTCATTTTTCAAAATTTTCCGATTTTTACATTTTTTCATTTTTCAAAATTTTCCTGATTTTTACATTTTTTCATTTTTCAAAATTTTCCTGATTTTTACATTTTTTCATTTTTCAAAATTTTCCTGATTTTTACATTTTTTCATTTTTCAAAATTTTCCTGATTTTTACATTTTTTCATTTTTCAAAATTTTCCCGATTTTTACATTTTTTCATTTTTCAAAATTTTCCCGATTTTTACATTTTTTCATTTTTCAAAATTTTCCTGATTTTTACATTTTTCAAAATTTTCCTGATTTTTACATTTTTTCATTTTTCAAAATTTTCCCGATTTTTACATTTTTTCATTTTTCAAAATTTTCCTGATTTTTACATTTTTTCATTTTCAAAATTTTCCCGATTTTTACATTTTTTCATTTTTTAAAATTTTTTATTTTCCAAAATTTTTCGATTTTTACATTTTTTCATTTTTTCAAAATTTTCCGGATTTTTAAATTTTCCTTATTTTTACATTTTTTCATTTTTCAAAATTTTCCCGATTTTTACATTTTTTCATTTTTCAAAATTTTCCTGATTTTTACATTTTTTCATTTTTCAAAATTTTCCTGATTTTTACATTTTTTCATTTTTCAAAATTTTCCCGATTTTTACATTTTTTCATTTTTCAAAATTTTCCCGATTTTTACATTTTTTCATTTTTCAAAATTTTCCCGATTTTTACATTTTTTCATTTTTCAAAATTTTCCTGATTTTTACATTTTTTCATTTTTCAAAATTTTCCTGATTTTTACATTTTTTCATTTTTCAAAATTTTCCCGATTTTTACATTTTTTCATTTTTCAAAATTTTTCCTGATTTTTACATTTTTTCATTTTTCAAAATTTTCCTGATTTTTACATTTTTTCATTTTTCAAAATTTTCCCGATTTTTACATTTTTTCATTTTTCAAAATTTTTCCGATTTTTACATTTTTTCATTTTTCAAAATTTTCCGGATTTTTACATTTTTTCATTTTTCAAAATTTTCCTGATTTTTACATTTTTTCATTTTTCAAAATTTTCCTGATTTTTACATTTTTTCATTTTTCAAAATTTTCCTGATTTTTACATTTTTTCATTTTTCAAAATTTTCCTGATTTTTACATTTTTTCATTTTTCAAAATTTTCCTGATTTTTACATTTTTTCATTTTTCAAAATTTTCCTGATTTTTACATTTTTTCATTTTTCAAAATTTTCCCGATTTTTACATTTTTTCATTTTTCAAAATTTTCCCGATTTTTACATTTTTTCATTTTCCAAAATTTTCCTGATTTTTACATTTTTTCATTTTTCAAAATTTTCCCGATTTTTACATTTTTTCATTTTTTAAAATTTTCCTGATTTTTACATTTTTTCATTTTTCAAAATTTTTCCTGATTTTTACATTTTTTCATTTTTCAAAATTTTCCTGATTTTTACATTTTTTCATTTTTTAAAATTTTTCTGATTTTCCAAAATTTTCCGATTTTTACATTTTTTCATTTTTCAAAATTTTCCCTGATTTTTACATTTTTTCATTTTTCAAAATTTTCCTGATTTTTACATTTTTTCATTTTTCAAAATTTTCCCGATTTTTACATTTTTTCATTTTTCAAAATTTTCCTGATTTTTACATTTTTTCATTTTTCAAAATTTTCCTGATTTTTACATTTTTTCATTTTTCAAAATTTTCCTGATTTTTACATTTTTTCATTTTTCAAAATTTTCCCTGATTTTTACATTTTTTCATTTTTCAAAATTTTCCTGATTTTTACATTTTTTCATTTTTCAAAATTTTCCTGATTTTTACATTTTTTCATTTTTCAAAATTTTCCCGATTTTTACATTTTTTCATTTTTCAAAATTTTTCCTGATTTTTACATTTTTTCATTTTTCAAAATTTTCCCTGATTTTTACATTTTTTCATTTTTCAAAATTTTCCTGATTTTTACATTTTTTCATTTTTCAAAATTTTCCCGATTTTTACATTTTTTCATTTTTCAAAATTTTCCTGATTTTTACATTTTTTCATTTTTCAAAATTTTCCTGATTTTTACATTTTTTCATTTTTCAAAATTTTCCTGATTTTTACATTTTTTCATTTTTCAAAATTTTCCTGATTTTTACATTTTTTCATTTTTCAAAATTTTCCTGATTTTTACATTTTTTCATTTTTCAAAATTTTCCTGATTTTTACATTTTTTCATTTTTCAAAATTTTCCTGATTTTTACATTTTTTCATTTTTCAAAATTTTCCTGATTTTTACATTTTTTCATTTTTCAAAATTTTCCTGATTTTTACATTTTTTCATTTTTCAAAATTTTCCTGATTTTTACATTTTTTCATTTTTCAAAATTTTCCTGATTTTTACATTTTTTCATTTTTCAAAATTTTTCCTGATTTTTACATTTTTTCATTTTTCAAAATTTTCCTGATTTTTACATTTTTTCATTTTTCATTTTTTTTCCTGATTTTTACATTTTTTCATTTTTTAAAATTTTCCTGATTTTTACATTTTTTCATTTTTCAAAATTTTCCTGATTTTTACATTTTTTCATTTTTCAAAATTTTCCTGATTTTTACATTTTTTCATTTTTCAAAATTTTCCTGATTTTTACATTTTTTCATTTTTCAAAATTTTCCTGATTTTTACATTTTTTCATTTTTCAAAATTTTTCCTGATTTTTACATTTTTTCATTTTTCAAAATTTTCCTGATTTTTACATTTTTTCATTTTTCAAAATTTTCCTGATTTTTACATTTTTTCATTTTTCAAAATTTTCCTGATTTTTACATTTTTTCATTTTTCAAAATTTTCCTGATTTTTACATTTTTTCATTTTTCAAAATTTTCCTGATTTTTACATTTTTTCATTTTTCAAAATTTTCCTGATTTTTACATTTTTTCATTTTTCAAAATTTTTCCTGATTTTTACATTTTTTCATTTTTCAAAATTTTCCTGATTTTTACATTTTTTCATTTTTTAAAATTTTCCTGATTTTTACATTTTTTCATTTTTCAAAATTTTCCTGATTTTTACATTTTTTCATTTTTCAAAATTTTTCCTGATTTTTACATTTTTTCATTTTTCAAAATTTTCCTGATTTTTACATTTTTTCATTTTTCAAAATTTTCCTGATTTTTACATTTTTTCATTTTTCAAAATTTTCCTGATTTTTACATTTTTTCATTTTTCAAAATTTTCCTGATTTTTACATTTTTTCATTTTTCAAAATTTTCCTGATTTTTACATTTTTTCATTTTTCAAAATTTTCCTGATTTTTACATTTTTTCATTTTTCAAAATTTTCCTGATTTTTACATTTTTTCATTTTTCAAAATTTTCCTGATTTTTACATTTTTTCATTTTTCAAAATTTTCCTGATTTTTACATTTTTTCATTTTTCAAAATTTTCCTGATTTTTACATTTTTTCATTTTTCAAAATTTTCCTGATTTTTACATTTTTTCATTTTTCAAAATTTTCCTGATTTTTACATTTTTTCATTTTTCAAAATTTTCCTGATTTTTACATTTTTTCATTTTTCAAAATTTTTCCTGATTTTTACATTTTTTCATTTTTCAAAATTTTCCTGATTTTTACATTTTTTCATTTTTCAAAATTTTCCTGATTTTTACATTTTTTCATTTTTCAAAATTTTCCTGATTTTTACATTTTTTCATTTTTCAAAATTTTCCTGATTTTTACATTTTTTCATTTTTCAAAATTTTCCTGATTTTTACATTTTTTCATTTTTCAAAATTTTCCCGATTTTTACATTTTTTCATTTTTCAAAATTTTCCTGATTTTTACATTTTTTCATTTTTCAAAATTTTCCTGATTTTTACATTTTTTCATTTTTCAAAATTTTTCCTGATTTTTACATTTTTTCATTTTTCAAAATTTTTCCTGATTTTTACATTTTTTCATTTTTCAAAATTTTCCTGATTTTTACATTTTTTCATTTTTCAAAATTTTCCTGATTTTTACATTTTTTCATTTTTCAAAATTTTCCTGATTTTTACATTTTTTCATTTTTCAAAATTTTTCCTGATTTTTACATTTTTTCATTTTTCAAAATTTTCCTGATTTTTACATTTTTTCATTTTTCAAAATTTTCCTGATTTTTACATTTTTTCATTTTTCAAAATTTTCCTGATTTTTACATTTTTTCATTTTTCAAAATTTTCCTGATTTTTACATTTTTTCATTTTTCAAAATTTTCCTGATTTTTACATTTTTTCATTTTTCAAAATTTTCCTGATTTTTACATTTTTTCATTTTTCAAAATTTTCCTGATTTTTACATTTTTTCATTTTTCAAAATTTTCCTGATTTTTACATTTTTTCATTTTTCAAAATTTTCCTGATTTTTACATTTTTTCATTTTTCAAAATTTTTCCTGATTTTTACATTTTTTCATTTTTCAAAATTTTCCTGATTTTTACATTTTTTCATTTTTCAAAATTTTCCTGATTTTTACATTTTTTCATTTTTCAAAATTTTTCCTGATTTTTACATTTTTTCATTTTTCAAAATTTTTCCTGATTTTTACATTTTTTCATTTTTCAAAATTTTCCTGATTTTTACATTTTTTCATTTTTCAAAATTTTCCTGATTTTTACATTTTTTCATTTTTCAAAATTTTCCTGATTTTTACATTTTTTCATTTTTCAAAATTTTCCTGATTTTTACATTTTTTCATTTTTCAAAATTTTCCTGATTTTTACATTTTTTCATTTTTCAAAATTTTCCTGATTTTTACATTTTTTCATTTTTCAAAATTTTTCCTGATTTTTACATTTTTTCATTTTTCAAAATTTTCCTGATTTTTACATTTTTTCATTTTTCAAAATTTTCCTGATTTTTACATTTTTTCATTTTTCAAAATTTTCCTGATTTTTACATTTTTTCATTTTTCAAAATTTTTCCTGATTTTTACATTTTTTCATTTTTCAAAATTTTCCTGATTTTTACATTTTTTCATTTTTCAAAATTTTCCCGATTTTTACATTTTTTCATTTTTCAAAATTTTCCTGATTTTTACATTTTTTCATTTTTCAAAATTTTCCTGATTTTTACATTTTTTCATTTTTCAAAATTTTCCTGATTTTTACATTTTTTCATTTTTCAAAATTTTCCTGATTTTTACATTTTTTCATTTTTCAAAATTTTCCTGATTTTTACATTTTTTCATTTTTCAAAAATTTTCCTGATTTTTACATTTTTTCATTTTTCAAAATTTTCCTGATTTTTACATTTTTTCATTTTTCAAAATTTTTCCTGATTTTTACATTTTTTCATTTTTCAAAATTTTCCTGATTTTTACATTTTTTCATTTTTCAAAATTTTCCTGATTTTTACATTTTTTCATTTTTCAAAATTTTCCTGATTTTTACATTTTTTCATTTTTCAAAATTTTCCTGATTTTTACATTTTTTCATTTTTCAAAATTTTCCTGATTTTTACATTTTTTCATTTTTCAAAATTTTCCTGATTTTTACATTTTTTCATTTTTCAAAATTTTCCTGATTTTTACATTTTTTCATTTTTCAAAATTTTCCTGATTTTTACATTTTTTCATTTTTCAAAATTTTCCTGATTTTTACATTTTTTCATTTTTCAAAATTTTCCTGATTTTTACATTTTTTCATTTTTCAAAATTTTCCTGATTTTTACATTTTTTCATTTTTCAAAATTTTTCCTGATTTTTACATTTTTTCATTTTTCAAAATTTTCCTGATTTTTACATTTTTTCATTTTTCAAAATTTTCCTGATTTTTACATTTTTTCATTTTTCAAAATTTTCCTGATTTTTACATTTTTTCATTTTTCAAAATTTTCCTGATTTTTACATTTTTTCATTTTTCAAAATTTTCCTGATTTTTACATTTTTTCATTTTTCAAAATTTTCCTGATTTTTACATTTTTTCATTTTTCAAAATTTTTCCTGATTTTTACATTTTTTCATTTTTCAAAATTTTCCTGATTTTTACATTTTTTCATTTTTCAAAATTTTCCTGATTTTTACATTTTTTCATTTTTCAAAATTTTCCTGATTTTTACATTTTTTCATTTTTCAAAATTTTCCTGATTTTTACATTTTTTCATTTTTCAAAATTTTTCCTGATTTTTACATTTTTTCATTTTTCAAAATTTTTCCTGATTTTTACATTTTTTCATTTTTCAAAAATTTTCCTGATTTTTACATTTTTTCATTTTTCAAAATTTTCCTGATTTTTACATTTTTTCATTTTTCAAAATTTTCCTGATTTTTACATTTTTTCATTTTTCAAAATTTTCCTGATTTTTACATTTTTTCATTTTTCAAAATTTTCCTGATTTTTACATTTTTTCATTTTTCAAAATTTTCCTGATTTTTACATTTTTTCATTTTTTAAAATTTTTCCTGATTTTTACATTTTTTCATTTTTCAAAATTTTCCTGATTTTTACATTTTTTCATTTTTCAAAATTTTCCTGATTTTTACATTTTTTCATTTTTCAAAATTTTCCTGATTTTTACATTTTTTCATTTTTCAAAATTTTCCTGATTTTTACATTTTTTCATTTTTCAAAATTTTCCTGATTTTTACATTTTTTCATTTTTCAAAATTTTCCTGATTTTTACATTTTTTCATTTTTCAAAATTTTTCCTGATTTTTACATTTTTTCATTTTTCAAAATTTTCCTGATTTTTACATTTTTTCATTTTTCAAAATTTTCCTGATTTTTACATTTTTTCATTTTTCAAAATTTTCCTGATTTTTACATTTTTTCATTTTTCAAAATTTTCCTGATTTTTACATTTTTTCATTTTTCAAAATTTTCCTGATTTTTACATTTTTTCATTTTTCAAAATTTTCCTGATTTTTACATTTTTTCATTTTTCAAAATTTTCCTGATTTTTACATTTTTTCATTTTTCAAAATTTTCCTGATTTTTACATTTTTTCATTTTTAAAATTTTTCCTGATTTTTACATTTTTTCATTTTTCAAAATTTTCCTGATTTTTACATTTTTTCATTTTTCAAAATTTTCCTGATTTTTACATTTTTTCATTTTTTCAAAATTTTCCTGATTTTTACATTTTTTCATTTTTCAAAATTTTCCTGATTTTTACATTTTTTCATTTTTCAAAATTTTCCTGATTTTTACATTTTTTCATTTTTCAAAATTTTTTCCTGATTTTTACATTTTTTCATTTTTCAAAATTTTTCCTGATTTTTACATTTTTTCATTTTTCAAAATTTTTCCTGATTTTTACATTTTTTCATTTTTCAAAATTTTCCTGATTTTTACATTTTTTCATTTTTCAAAATTTTCCTGATTTTTACATTTTTTCATTTTTCAAAATTTTCCTGATTTTTACATTTTTTCATTTTTCAAAATTTTTCCTGATTTTTACATTTTTTCATTTTTCAAAATTTTCCTGATTTTTACATTTTTTCATTTTTCAAAATTTTCCTGATTTTTACATTTTTTCATTTTTCAAAATTTTTCCTGATTTTTACATTTTTTCATTTTTCAAAATTTTTCCTGATTTTTACATTTTTTCATTTTTCAAAATTTTCCTGATTTTTACATTTTTTCATTTTTCAAAATTTTCCTGATTTTTACATTTTTTCATTTTTCAAAATTTTCCTGATTTTTACATTTTTTCATTTTTCAAAATTTTCCCTGATTTTTACATTTTTTCATTTTTCAAAATTTTCCTGATTTTTACATTTTTTCATTTTTCAAAATTTTCCTGATTTTTACATTTTTTCATTTTTCAAAATTTTCCGATTTTTACATTTTTTCATTTTTCAAAATTTTCCTGATTTTTACATTTTTTCATTTTTCAAAATTTTCCTGATTTTTACATTTTTTCATTTTTCAAAATTTTCCTGATTTTTACATTTTTTCATTTTTCAAAATTTTCCTGATTTTTACATTTTTTCATTTTTCAAAATTTTTCCTGATTTTTACATTTTTTCATTTTTCAAAATTTTCCTGATTTTTACATTTTTTCATTTTTCAAAATTTTTCCTGATTTTTACATTTTTTCATTTTTTAAAATTTTCCTGATTTTTACATTTTTTCATTTTTCAAAATTTTCCTGATTTTTACATTTTTTCATTTTTCAAAATTTTCCTGATTTTTACATTTTTTCATTTTTCAAAATTTTCCTGATTTTTACATTTTTTCATTTTTCAAAATTTTTCCTGATTTTTACATTTTTTCATTTTCAAAATTTTCCTGATTTTTACATTTTTTCATTTTTCAAAATTTTCCTGATTTTTACATTTTTTCATTTTTCAAAATTTTTCCTGATTTTTACATTTTTTCATTTTTCAAAATTTTCCTGATTTTTACATTTTTTCATTTTTCAAAATTTTCCTGATTTTTACATTTTTTCATTTTTCAAAATTTTCCTGATTTTTACATTTTTTCATTTTTCAAAATTTTCCTGATTTTTACATTTTTTCATTTTTCAAAATTTTCCTGATTTTTACATTTTTTCATTTTTCAAAATTTTCCTGATTTTTACATTTTTTCATTTTTCAAAATTTTCCTGATTTTTACATTTTTTCATTTTTCAAAATTTTCCTGATTTTTACATTTTTTCATTTTTCAAAATTTTCCTGATTTTTACATTTTTTCATTTTTCAAAATTTTTCCGATTTTTACATTTTTTCATTTTTCAAAATTTTCCTGATTTTTACATTTTTTCATTTTTCAAAATTTTCCCGATTTTTACATTTTTTCATTTTTCAAAATTTTCCTGATTTTTACATTTTTTCATTTTTCAAAATTTTCCTGATTTTTACATTTTTTCATTTTTCAAAATTTTCCCTGATTTTTACATTTTTTCATTTTTCAAAATTTTCCGATTTTTACATTTTTTCATTTTTCAAAATTTTTCTGATTTTTACATTTTTTCATTTTTCAAAATTTTCCTGATTTTTACATTTTTTCATTTTTCAAAATTTTCCTGATTTTTACATTTTTTCATTTTTCAAAATTTTCCTGATTTTTACATTTTTTCATTTTTCAAAATTTTCCTGATTTTTACATTTTTTCATTTTTTGAAACATTTTCCTGATTTTTACATTTTTTCATTTTTCAAAATTTTCCTGATTTTTACATTTTTTCATTTTTCAAAATTTTCCTGATTTTTACATTTTTTCATTTTTCAAAATTTTCCCGATTTTTACATTTTTTCATTTTTCAAAATTTTCCTGATTTTTACATTTTTTCATTTTTCAAAATTTTCCTGATTTTTACATTTTTTCATTTTTCAAAATTTTCCTGATTTTTACATTTTTTCATTTTTCAAAATTTTTCCTGATTTTTACATTTTTTCATTTTTCAAAATTTTCCTGATTTTTACATTTTTTCATTTTTCAAAATTTTTCCTGATTTTTACATTTTTTCATTTTTCAAAATTTTCCTGATTTTTACATTTTTTCATTTTTCAAAATTTTCCTGATTTTTACATTTTTTCATTTTTCAAAATTTTCCTGATTTTTACATTTTTTCATTTTTCAAAATTTTCCTGATTTTTACATTTTTTCATTTTTCAAAATTTTCCTGATTTTTACATTTTTTCATTTTTCAAAATTTTTCCTGATTTTTACATTTTTTCATTTTTCAAAATTTTCCCGATTTTTACATTTTTTCATTTTTCAAAATTTTTCCTGATTTTTACATTTTTTCATTTTTCAAAATTTTCCTGATTTTTACATTTTTTCATTTTTCAAAATTTTCCTGATTTTTACATTTTTTCATTTTTCAAAATTTTCCTGATTTTTACATTTTTTCATTTTTCAAAATTTTCCCGATTTTTACATTTTTTCATTTTTCAAAATTTTCCTGATTTTTACATTTTTTCATTTTTCAAAATTTTCCTGATTTTTACATTTTTTCATTTTTCAAAATTTTTCCTGATTTTTACATTTTTTCATTTTTCAAAATTTTCCTGATTTTTACATTTTTTCATTTTTCAAAATTTTCCTGATTTTTACATTTTTTCATTTTTCAAAATTTTCCTGATTTTTACATTTTTTCATTTTTTCAAAATTTTCCTGATTTTTACATTTTTTCATTTTTCAAAATTTTCCTGATTTTTACATTTTTTCATTTTTCAAAATTTTCCTGATTTTTACATTTTTTCATTTTTCAAAATTTTCCTGATTTTTACATTTTTTCATTTTTCAAAATTTTCCTGATTTTTACATTTTTTCATTTTTCAAAATTTTTCCTGATTTTTACATTTTTTCATTTTTTCAAAATTTTCCTGATTTTTACATTTTTTCATTTTTCAAAATTTTTCCTGATTTTTACATTTTTTCATTTTTCAAAATTTTCCTGATTTTTACATTTTTTCATTTTTCAAAATTTTCCTGATTTTTACATTTTTTCATTTTTCAAAATTTTCCTGATTTTTACATTTTTTCATTTTTCAAAATTTTCCCGATTTTTACATTTTTTCATTTTTCAAAATTTTTCCTGATTTTTACATTTTTTCATTTTTCAAAATTTTCCTGATTTTTACATTTTTTCATTTTTCAAAATTTTCCTGATTTTTACATTTTTTCATTTTTCAAAATTTTCCTGATTTTTACATTTTTTCATTTTTCAAAATTTTCCCGATTTTTACATTTTTTCATTTTTCAAAATTTTCCTGATTTTTACATTTTTTCATTTTTCAAAATTTTCCTGATTTTTACATTTTTTCATTTTTCAAAATTTTCCTGATTTTTACATTTTTTCATTTTTCAAAATTTTTCCTGATTTTTACATTTTTTCATTTTTCAAAATTTTCCTGATTTTTACATTTTTTCATTTTTCAAAATTTTTCCTGATTTTTACATTTTTTCATTTTTCAAAATTTTTCCTGATTTTTACATTTTTTCATTTTTCAAAATTTTCCTGATTTTTACATTTTTTCATTTTTCAAAATTTTCCCTGATTTTTACATTTTTTCATTTTTCAAAATTTTCCTGATTTTTACATTTTTTCATTTTTCAAAATTTTTCCTGATTTTTACATTTTTTCATTTTTCAAAATTTTCCTGATTTTTACATTTTTTCAAATTTTTCAAAATTTTTCCTGATTTTCAAAATTTTCCCGATTTTTCATTTTTCAAAATTTTCCTGATTTTTACATTTTTTCATTTTTCAAAATTTTTCCTGATTTTTACATTTTTTCATTTTTCAAAATTTTCCTGATTTTTACATTTTTTCATTTTTCAAAATTTTCCCGATTTTTACATTTTTTCATTTTTCAAAATTTTCCTGATTTTTACATTTTTTCATTTTTCAAAATTTTTCCTGATTTTTACATTTTTTCATTTTTCAAAATTTTTCCTGATTTTTACATTTTTTCATTTTTCAAAATTTTTCCTGATTTTTACATTTTTTCATTTTTCAAAATTTTCCTGATTTTTACATTTTTTCATTTTTCAAAATTTTCCTGATTTTTACATTTTTTCATTTTTCAAAATTTTCCTGATTTTTACATTTTTTCATTTTTCAAAATTTTCCTGATTTTTACATTTTTTCATTTTTCAAAATTTTTCCTGATTTTTACATTTTTTCATTTTTCAAAATTTTCCTGATTTTTACATTTTTTCATTTTTCAAAATTTTCCCGATTTTTACATTTTTTCATTTTTCAAAATTTTTCCTGATTTTTACATTTTTTCATTTTTCAAAATTTTCCTGATTTTTACATTTTTTCATTTTTCAAAATTTTCCTGATTTTTACATTTTTTCATTTTTCAAAATTTTCCTGATTTTTACATTTTTTCATTTTTTCAAAATTTTTCCTGATTTTTACATTTTTTCATTTTTCAAAATTTTTCCTGATTTTTACATTTTTTCATTTTTCAAAATTTTCCTGATTTTTACATTTTTTCATTTTTCAAAATTTTCCTGATTTTTACATTTTTTCATTTTTCAAAATTTTCCTGATTTTTACATTTTTTCATTTTTCAAAATTTTCCTGATTTTTACATTTTTTCATTTTTCAAAATTTTCCTGATTTTTACATTTTTTCATTTTTCAAAATTTTCCCTGATTTTTACATTTTTTCATTTTTCAAAATTTTCCTGATTTTTACATTTTTTCATTTTTCAAAATTTTCCTGATTTTTACATTTTTTTTTTCAAAATTTTCCCGATTTTTACATTTTTTCATTTTTTAAAATTTTTCATTTTCCAAATTTTTTCGATTTTTACATTTTTTCATTTTTCAAAATTTTCCGGATTTTTACATTTTTCATTTTTCAAAATTTTCCTGATTTTTACATTTTTTCATTTTCAAAATTTTCCCGATTTTTACATTTTTTCATTTTTCAAAATTTTCGGATTTTTACATTTTTTTATTTTTCAAAATTTTCCCGATTTTTACATTTTTTCATTTTTCAAAATTTTCCCGATTTTTACATTTTTTCATTTTCAAAATTTTCCCGATTTTTACATTTTTTCATTTTTCAAAATTTTCTGGATTTTTACATTTTTCATTTTCCAAAATTTTCCCGATTTTTACATTTTTTCATTTTCCAAAATTTTCCCGATTTTTACATTTTTTCATTTTTCAAAATTTTCTCGATTTTTACATTTTTTCATTTTTCAAAATTTTCCTGATTTTTACATTTTTTCATTTTCCAAAATTTTCCCGATTTTTACATTTTTCATTTTTCAAAATTTTTCCGATTTTTACATTTTTTCATTTTTCAAAATTTTCCCGATTTTTACATTTTTTCATTTTCAAAATTTTCCCGATTTTTACATTTTTTCATTTTCAAAATTTTCCCGATTTTTACATTTTTTCATTTTCCAAAATTTTCCGATTTTTACATTTTTTCATTTTCTAAAAAAATTTTCAAAATTTTCCCGATTTTTACATTTTTTCATTTTCAAAATTTTCCGATTTTTACATTTTTTCATTTTTCAAAATTTTCTGGATTTTTACATTTTTTCATTTTTCAAAATTTTCCCGATTTTTACATTTTTTCATTTTTCAAAATTTTCCCGATTTTTACATTTTTTCATTTTTCAAAATTTTCCCGATTTTTACATTTTTTCATTTTTCAAAATTTTCCCGATTTTTACATTTTTTCATTTTTCAAAATTTTCCCGATTTTTACATTTTTTCATTTTCAAAATTTTTCCGATTTTTACATTTTTCATTTTTCAAAATTTTCCCGATTTTTACATTTTTTCATTTTCAAAATTTTCCCGATTTTTACATTTTTCATTTTCCAAAATTTTCCCGATTTTTACATTTTTTTTTCATTTTTTTTTCAAAATTTTTCCGATTTTTACATTTCATTTTCAAAATTTTCCCGATTTTTACATTTTTTCAAAATTTTCCTGATTTTTACATTTTTTCATTTTCAAAATTTTTCCGATTTTTACATTTTTTCATTTTTCAAAATTTTCTCTGATTTTTACATTTTTTCATTTTCCAAAATTTTCCCGATTTTTACATTTTTTCATTTTTTAAAATTTTCCCGATTTTTACATTTTTTCATTTTTCAAAATTTTCCCGATTTTTACATTTTTTCATTTTCAAAATTTTCTCGATTTTTACATTTTTCATTTTTCAAAATTTTCCCGATTTTTACATTTTTTCATTTTTCAAAATTTTCTCGATTTTTACATTTTTTCATTTTTCAAAATTTTCCGATTTTTATTTTTTGGATTTTTCATTTTTCAAAATTTTCCTGATTTTTACATTTTTTCATTTTTCAAAATTTTCCTGATTTTTACATTTTTTCATTTTTCAAAATTTTCCTGATTTTTACATTTTTTCATTTTTCAAAATTTTCCCGATTTTTACATTTTTTCATTTTCAAAATTTTCCCGATTTTTACATTTTTTCATTTTTCAAAATTTTCCGGATTTTTACATTTTTTCATTTTTCAAAATTTTCCTGATTTTTACATTTTTTCATTTTCAAAATTTTCCCGATTTTTACATTTTTTCATTTTCAAAATTTTTCCGATTTTTACATTTTTTCATTTTTCAAAATTTTCCCGATTTTTACATTTTTTCATTTTCAAAATTTTCCCGATTTTTACATTTTTTCATTTTCAAAATTTTCCGATTTTTACATTTTTTCATTTTTCAAAATTTTCCCGATTTTTACATTTTTTCATTTTTCAAAATTTTCCTGATTTTTACATTTTTTCATTTTTCAAAATTTTCCCGATTTTTACATTTTTTCATTTTTCAAAATTTTTCCGATTTTTACATTTTTTCATTTTTCAAAATTTTCCAAAATTTTTACATTTTTTCATTTTTCAAAATTTTCTCGATTTTTACATTTTTCATTTTTCAAAATTTTCCCGATTTTTACATTTTTTTCATTTTTCAAAATTTTTCCGATTTTTACATTTTTTCATTTTTCAAAATTTTCCTGATTTTTACATTTTTCAAAATTTTTCCGATTTTTACATTTTTTCATTTTCAAAATTTTCCCGATTTTTACATTTTTTCATTTTTCAAAATTTTTCCGATTTTTACATTTTTTCATTTTTCAAAATTTTCCCGATTTTTACATTTTTTAATTTTTCAAAATTTTCCTGATTTTTACATTTTTTCATTTTTCAAAATTTTCCCGATTTTTACATTTTTTCATTTTTCAAAATTTTCCCGATTTTTACATTTTTTCATTTTTCAAAATTTTTCCAGATTTTTACATTTTTTCATTTTTCAAAATTTTCCGATTTTTACATTTTTTCATTTTCAAAATTTTCCGATTTTTACATTTTTTCATTTTTCAAAATTTTCCGATTTTTACATTTTTTCATTTTTTAAAATTTTCTCGATTTTTACATTTTTCATTTTTCAAAATTTTTCCGATTTTTACATTTTTTCATTTTTCAAAATTTTCCGATTTTTACATTTTTTCATTTTCAAAATTTTTCCGATTTTTACATTTTCAAAATTTTCCGGATTTTTACATTTTTCATTTTCAAAATTTTCCCGATTTTTACATTTTTTAAAATTTTTCAAAATTTTCCTGATTTTTACATTTTTTCATTTTTCAAAATTTTCCCGATTTTTACATTTTTTCATTTTCCAAAATTTTCCCGATTTTTACATTTTTCATTTTTCAAAATTTTCCCGATTTTTACATTTTTTCATTTTTCAAAATTTTTTCGATTTTTACATTTTCAAAATTTTCCGATTTTTACATTTTTTTTTCAAAATTTTCCTGATTTTTACATTTTTCATTTTTCAAAATTTTCGATTTTTACATTTTTTCATTTTTCAAAATTTTCCTGATTTTTACATTTTTTCATTTTCCAAAATTTTCCCGATTTTTACATTTTTTCATTTTCCAAAATTTTCCCGATTTTTACATTTTTTCATTTTTCAAAATTTTCTGGATTTTTACATTTTTTCATTTTCAAAATTTTCCCGATTTTTACATTTTTTCATTTTTCAAAATTTTCCCGATTTTTACATTTTTTCATTTTTCAAAATTTTCCCGATTTTTACATTTTTTCATTTTTCAAAATTTTCCTGATTTTTACATTTTTTCATTTTCAAAATTTTCCGATTTTTACATTTTTTCATTTTCAAAAATTTTCCGATTTTTACATTTTTTCATTTTTCAAAATTTTCCGATTTTTACATTTTTTCATTTTTCAAAATTTTTCGATTTTTACATTTTTTCATTTTTCAAAATTTTTCCTGATTTTTACATTTTTTCATTTTCAAAATTTTCCGGATTTTTACATTTTTCATTTTTCAAAATTTTCCGGATTTTTACATTTTTTCATTTTCAAAATTTTCCCGATTTTTACATTTTTTCATTTTTCAAAATTTTCCGATTTTTACATTTTTTCATTTTTCAAAATTTTCCGGATTTTTACATTTTTTCATTTTTCAAAATTTTCCGATTTTTACATTTTTTCATTTTTCCAAAATTTTTTACATTTTTTCATTTTTCAAAATTTTCCCGATTTTTACATTTTTTCATTTTTCAAAATTTTCCCGATTTTTAAATTTTTTCCGATTTTTCAAAATTTTTCATTTTTCAAAATTTTCCCGATTTTTACATTTTTTCATTTTTCAAATTTTCCCGATTTTTACATTTTTTCATTTTCCAAAATTTTCCATTTTTACGATTTTTACATTTTTACATTTTTCGTATTCTAAAATTTTCCGTTGATTTTTTTTATTTTCCATTTTTTTTTCTAAAATTTTCCATTTTTTACATTTTTCAAAATTTTCCCGATTTTTAAATTTTTTCATTTTTCTAAAATTTTTCCGATTTTTACATTTTCCATTTTCCAAAATTTTTCCGATTTTTACATTTTTCATTTTCCAAAATTTTCTCGATTTTTACATTTTCTCATTTTTCAAAATTTTTCAGATTTTTACATTTTTCATTTTCAAAATTTTCCCGATTCTTACATTTTTTCATTTTCCAAAATTTTCTCGATTTTTACATTTTTTCATTTTCAAAATTTTCTTGATTTTTACATTTTTTTCATTTTCCAAAATTTTCCCGATTTTTACATTTTTTCATTTTCTAAAATTTTTCCGATTTTTACATTTTTTCATTTTTCAAAATTTTCCGGATTTTTGCATTTTTACATTTTTTCATTTTCCAAAATTTTCCCGATTTTTACATTTTTTCATTTTTCAAAATTTTCCCGATTTTTACATTTTCATTTTCAAAATTTTCTGGATTTTAATTTTTTTCATTTTTCAAAATTTTCCCGATTTTTACATTTTTTCATTTTCCAAAATTTTCCCGATTCTTACATTTTTTCATTTTCCAAAATTTTCTCGATTTTTACATTTTCTCATTTTCAAAATTTTTCGGATTTTTACATTTTTCATTTTCAAAAATTTCCCGATTTTTACATTTTTTCATTTTCTAAAATTTTTCCGATTTTTACATTTTTTTCATTTTTCAAAATTTTCGGATTTTTGCATTTTTATTTTCCAAAATTTTCCCGATTTTTACATTTTTTCATTTTCAAAATTTTCCCGATTTTTAAATTTTTAATTTTCCAAAATTTTCCGGATTTTTACATTTTTTCATTTTTCAAAATTTTCCGGATTTTTACATTTTTTCATATTCAAAATTTTCCCGATTTTTACATTTTTCATTTTCCAAAATTTTCCGATTTTTACATTTTTTCATTTTTAAAATTTTCCGGATTTTTACATTTTCGTTTTTAAATTTTCCGGATTTTTACAGTTTTCCAAAATTTTGCGGATTTTAACATTTTCTCATTTTCCAAAATTTTCCCGATTTTTATATTTTTTTTTTAAAATTTTTCATTTTCCAAAATTTTTTTCCCGATTTTTACATTTTTTCATTATTCAAAATTTTCCCGATTTTTACATTTTTAATTTTTCAAAATTTTCCCGATTTTTACATTTTTCAAAATTTTCCGGATTTTTACATTTTTACGTTTTTCAAAATTTTCCCGATTTTTACATTTTTTTGTATTCTAAAATTTTCCGATTTTTACATTTTTCAAAATTTTCCGGATTTTTAAATTTTTTGTTTTCTAAA
>JAHQRP010000020.1:0-48670 GCA_023558445.1 Drosophila pallidifrons
AAAATTTTCCCGATATTTACATTTTTTCGTTTTTCAAAATTTTCCCCATTTTTACATTTTTCATTTTTTAAAATTTTTGGATTTTTACATTTTTTCATTTTCAAAATTTTCCTGATTTTTACATTTTTTCATTTTCCAAAATTTTCCCGATTTTTACATTTTTTCATTTTCAAAATTTTCTCGATTTTTACATTTTCAAAATTTTCCGGATTTTTACATTTTTTCATTTTCCAAATTTTTTCCGATTTTTACATTTTCTCATTTCTCAAAATTTTCCGGATTTTTACATTTTATTATTTTCAAAATTTTCCCGATTTTTACAATTTTTTATTTTTCAAAATTTTTCGGATTTTTACATTTTTTCATTTTCTAAAATTTTCCCGATTTTTACATTTTTTTATTTTCCAAAATTTTCTCGATTTTTACATTTTTCATTTTCAAAATTTTCCGATTTTTACATTTTTTTATTTTCCAAAATTTTCCGGATTTTTACATTTTTTCATTTTCCAAAATTTTCCCGATTTTTACATATTTCATTTTCAAAATTTTCCCGATTTTTACATTTTTCATTTTTCAAAATTTTCCGGATTTTTACATTTTTCATTTTCTAAAATTTTCCCGATTTTTACATTTTTCATTTTTTCAAAATTTTTGGATTTTTACATTTTTTCATTTTACAAAATTTTCGGATTTTTACATTTTTCATTTTCAAAATTTTTCCGATTTTTACATTTTTTACATTTTTCAAAATTTTCCGATTTTTAAATTTTTTCATTTTCTAAAATTTTTCCGGATTTTTACATTTTTTCATTTTTCAAAATTTTCCCGATTTTTACATTTTTTCATTTTTCAAAATTTTCCCGATTTTTACATTTTTTTTTTCAAAATTTTCCGGATTTTTACATTTTTTTATTTTCCAAAATTTTCCCGATTTTTACATTTTTTTCATTTTTCAAAATTTTCCCGATTTTTACATTTTTTCATTTTTTAAATTTTTTGGATTTTTACATTTTTCATTTTTCAAAATTTTCCTGATTTTTACATTTTTCATTTTCCAAAATTTTCCCGATTTTTACATTTTTTCATTTTCCAAAATTTTCTCGATTTTTACATTTTTTATTTTTCAAAATTTTTCGGATTTTTACATTTTTTCATTTTCTAAAATTTTTCCGATTTTTACATTTTTTCATTTTCTAAAATTTTCCGGATTTTAACATTTTTTCATTTTCCAAAATTTTCCCGATTTTTACATTTTTTCATTTTCAAAATTTTCCGGATTTTTACATTTTTTCATTTTCCAAAATTTTCCCGATTTTTACATTTTTTCATTTTCCATTTTTACATTTTTTTTTCCGATTTTTACATTTTTTCATTTTTCAAAATTTTCCGGATTTTTACATTTTTTCATTTTCCAAAATTTTCCGATTTTAACATTTTTTCATTTTTCAAAATTTTCCGGATTTTTACATTTTTTCATTTTCCAAAATTTTCCCGATTTTTACATTTTTTCATTTTCCAAATTTTTTTTTTCCGATTTTTACATTTTTTCATTTTTCAAAATTTTCCGGATTTTTACATTTTTTATTTTCCAAAATTTTCCCGATTTTTACAATTTTTTATTTTTCAAAATTTTTCGGATTTTTACATTTTTTCATTTTCTAAAATTTTCCCGATTTTTACATTTTTTATTTTCCAAAATTTTCTCGATTTTTACATTTTTTCATTTTTCAAAATTTTGCCGATTTTTACATTTTTTATTTTCCAAAATTTTCCGGATTTTTACATTTTTTATCAATTTACAAAATTTTCCCGATTTTTAAATAAAATTAGCAGTGCATTTAACATTTTAACATCTGCACTGCACATAATTATGTTAACTAATTTTTAATATACACAGTTTTTCATAAATTTTCCCGATTTTTACGTTTTTTTATTTTACGCTTTTCCGATTTTTACATTTTTCATTTCACAAGACTTTCTTGCCGATTTTCGGTTCAACATTTTATGGGCCCAGGCACGGCTTGGTAGTGAAGTGCGCATTTACAAACTTTGGTGATTTTTATAAAGACATTCGCAAAATTTTGGTGTGACGCAAATAGCAAAATGAGTGCGATTTATCAAATTCAAAATTTTGGAGGACAACAATTATGATGCTTGGATTTTTCCAAATGAAAAGTTTGCTGATTTTTACAGAGCTATGGGATGTTGTGTCCGATTTTTACATTTTTTCAGGCGCAAGCGAAGGCGCGAATTTTACATTTTTGGATAAGAAAAATTGGCCATTTTCATTTTGATTTGTGAAGATTTTCACATTTTGAGTGCTATCAAAATTTTAGCGGATTTTTAGCATTTTGGAATTTTTCAAAAGAGATCCGATTTTTACAGTGGACCTTTACAAAATTTTGCGCTTTTTAAAGGTTGCTCATTTTACACATGACGGATTTTCAAAGCATGACAATTTTCATAAATGTGTTTTGTGAAATTTTCGATTTTTACATTTTGCGGTTGATATACATTTAATGATTTTTACACATTTTTATATTTTTCAAAGTTTACCAGAAGAGTTTGACAATTTTGTAGTCGCCATAGAGACGCGCGACATTCTGCCTTCTATTGAAATTCTGTGTATCATTTTTGAAGGAAGAAGGAGAACGATTTTTACATTTGTAGAGACGCAAAGCAACACGGCGGTCGTTTTTCTGCGACGCACAACCAAAGGCGCCAGACAGACGCCAAGAAGAAGAAGATTTTTACATTTTGTCTGTTTCAAAAAAGGGCATTTTTAAAGCGATTTGTCAAAAGAGATCGATTTTTACAAGACGCATTTTCCAAAAGACGAAAACAATTTTGCAGTTTGTTAAATGCATTGGATGCAAGCAGTTTTTCCAAATCAAACTGATTTTGGACAGTGGCGCAACGAGCCACATGTGTTGCGATCGGCAGATGTTCACGAAGTTCGCAGAACATAGCGAAATGATTAGATTGGCAGACGCATTTTTCCTTGGAAGCCAAGGGCAATTTTGAAGTTTTGCAAAAAAGCAAAATTTATACATTAACATTGCAAAATTTATCCGATTTGCCATTTTTGACGAGTCAAAATTTTCCCGATTTTTGAGCACAGCAGTGGCAAAAATTGCGTCGTATTTTTCGGGCCGAATTTTGCAAAGATTTCACGATTTTTACATTTTTTTTTAATTTTGGAAGTTAACAGAATTGGAAGCCTGTTACGGTTTTTCAAAATTTAACAGATTTTACGCTTTTTAATTTTGCAAAACTGTGGCACAACAGATTTTTACATGTTAATTACACAAGTTTGCTGGATTTGTCAAAGAAAGGATTGGTATTTTTGGGATTTTTTTTCATTTGCCAAAATTTTCCGATTTTTACGTTTTTGATGGGCAAAGTTTTGTGAAATTTTTACAAAAGGCCAGTGAAAGTTTGCACAATTGTTGCTGGAACTAGTTCATACAGACGTATGTGGATTTTGAAGCGAAGTCTTTTGCAGGATTCCAGATATTTCTTGACGTTTATTGATGACTTTTCGCGATTTATCTTCGTGTATTTCCTGAAGGGCAAAGACGAGGTCTTTGACAAGTTCGTGGAATTCAAGAATTTGGTAGAACAAAACCGGAAAGATTTTTACATGTTTTCGGAGCGAAAACGGTCGGGAATATTTTACATTTTTTCAATAACTTTTTGATTTTTAATGGTATTCATCGGCAAAACAGTGCCATTTTTACCCCACAACAGAATCAAAATTTGCCGAAAGGGCAAATCGCACGTTGGTCAAAAAGGCAATTTGTCTATTGGTGCAGTCAGGACTAATTCAGACATTATGGGCAGAAGCAGTAAATACGGCCCGATTTTTACATTTAATCGTTTTACAAATTTTGCCGATTTTTACGCCTTTGGATTTTCAAAATTTTAAGGATTTTTACATTTTTTATAAGTTTTTAAACATTTTCATTTTCAAAATTTTTGGTTCCGTTGCAGTTGCACTTGACAAGGGGCATCATAGGAGCAAGTTCGCAGCGAAGGGCAAAGATTTTCGCATTTTCGGATATTCTATGCAGGCGAAGGGCGATTTTTATATTTGCGGAGTCAAACCTTTGATCGAGAAACGAGATGTCGTATTCGATGAGCTCAGATTTTTACAGCAGGCAAGTGACAGCGATTAGTATTTTGACATGCAACCGGCAAAATTTTGGCAATTTTCACAATTCAGATTTTGAAGATTTTAACGAGCTGGGATCATTTTCAAACCACGACGATTTTTACCCATTTTTGAAGCTACAAACGAAAGTAGCATTTTTGAATCTTTTGATTTTGCAAAAGACATGGAGATTTTACAAGCTATTTTCCAACATTTACGAATTTTTACTGGCAGACCAATTTTCATGAAAACGGGCAAGCCTTTACGCCCAAAGAAGATTTACAATATTGGGAGCGATTTTACAGACGAGGTAATTATTCCGTCATCGTACGACGAGGCGATCAACAGCAAACACGCAGCGCATTGGCGCGAAGCAATGCAGAAGGAGCACAAAATTTTGACGATTTTTACATGGCAGCTTGCAGAATTGCCGAAGAACCAGCGCGCAATTTTGCAAATGGGTTTTTAGTTTTTACATTTTTGCATGCGGCCAGATTCAACGATTTAAGGCAAGATTGGTAGCGAAAGGATTTTCGCAGCAATACATTTTGTCAACTAAAATGAAACGTTTTTACATTTATGCATTTTTCAAAATTTGCGATTTTGGTCTTAAATTTGGCATTTTTGCAATTGTATTTGCATCAAATGGATTTTTACACGGCATATTTCAACAATTTTTGATTTTTACATTTTTCTATTATGAAGCAACCGCAAGATTTTTAGATGACAACCATTTTGGAAAGGTTTTATTGCTCAAGAAGGCGCTATATGGATTGAAGCAATCAGGAAGAGAATGGAACTCGATGCTGGATGGAGTTTTGCGCAAACTTAATTTTGTTCCATGCGACAATGAGCCCGATTTTTACAAACAAGAGACAGGAGGTAAATTTTCACTAAGACTTTTATATGTCGATTATATTCTTATCATTTGCAAACAAAGGAGGATTTTTACATTTTTTCATTTTAAAACAGCCGATTTTTACGCATTTGAGTGTTTTCAAAAGGGCCGATTGGAGCTTTTTTATTTATGGAAATCAAACGTGATGGCGAGCTCGGCGAGATAACTTTGGGTCATACACAGTACATCAAGGATTTACTACGAAGACATGGTATGGAGATTTGCAGAAATTTTGCGATTTTTAGAAGCGGGACATCAAGTGGCATGCGATTTTTAATTTTCATTTGTCAAAATTTTTGATTTTAGGTTTTATCATTTTCAAAATTTTGGAGATTTTTATGTGGTTAGCTCTTCAAACCAGACCTGATTTTTACATTCATTTGCAAAATTGGCTCAGCGGATTTCCGCATGTGGAGCATCTAACAGGAGTGAAGCATTGTTGCGATATTTAGCTTCAACGTCGGATTTTTCATTTTTACATTTTACAAAATTTTGGAAATGCGTTTGAAGGCTATGTCGATTCGGATTGGGGCGGCGACCAAGATTGACCGGATTTTCATATACGGGCTATGTATATTTTCTTGGAGGTTTTCCGATATCCTGGATTTTCGGAGAAGCAACGGAGTGTAGCGCTTAGCAGCACAGAAGCTGAGTACATTTCATTTATCAAAAGCATGCATTTTTACATTTGTTATGCGCAAACTTTAGTCGATTTTTGGTTGCGGCGTAGAGGACACCCCAACAGTAGTTCATTTTGACAATTTTAAGTGCGCACATTTTGGCAAAGATTTTCCTGTGCATCATTTTTCGAGGGCAAAATTTATTGATTTTAAGATATCATTTTGCGCGAAAGTTTTAAGTAAGGGACAAATAGTTTTGAAGTATGTTTCAAACGAATCCGATTTTCGCAGACATATTAACGAAGAATTTTCAAAGCAGAAACATTTACATTTCATAAATTTGTTAAAATTGAAGTAATATTTGTAAATTTGCTTACATTGAGGAAGAGTGTTAAAAATATCAATGTACGCATATGAATATCGATAAATAAAATTAGCAGTGCATTAACATTAACATCTGCACTGCACATAATTATGTTAACTAACATTTAATATACACAGTTGCGAATAAATACTTAAAACAGAACGACGTGTTTTATTTTACGCTTCAGCCAAGACTTTCTTGCCGAACCAACTCGGTTCAACAGGTTATGGGCCCAGGCACGGCTTGGTAGTGAAGTGCGCGGTTACGAACTGTGGTGAAATTATAAAGACATTCGCAAGGAATTGTGGTGTGACGCAAATAGCAAAATGAGTGCGATGTATCAAATAGAAAAGTTGGAGGACAACAATTATGATGCTTGGAGCATCCAAATGAAGAGTGTGCTGATACATGCAGAGCTATGGGATGTTGTGTCCGAGGATCCACAAGAAGGCGCAAGCGAAGGCGCCAATAGGACGGCAATGGATAAGAAAGCATTGGCCATGATCATGTTGAGTGTGAAGACATCACAATTGAGTGCTATCAAAAGTTGTATAGCGGCACGTGAAGCATGGAATAAGCTGAAAGAGATCCATCAGCCAAGTGGACCTGTACGTAAGGTTGCGCTTTACAAAAGGTTGCTCAACTTACGCATGACGGAGGGTCAAAGCATGACAAGTTTCATAAATGTGTTTTGTGAAATTGTCGATCAACTCGCTGCGGTTGATATACAGTTAAATAATGAGCTACAGGCCATTATATTGCTTTCAAGTTTACCAGAAGAGTTTGACAATTTTGTAGTCGCCATAGAGACGCGCGACATTCTGCCTTCTATTGAAATTCTGTGTATCAAGCTGAAGGAAGAAGGAGAACGAAGAAAAAGTGTAGAGACGCAAAGCAACACGGCGGTCGTTTTTCTGCGACGCACAACCAAAGGCGCCAGACAGACGCCAAGAAGAAGAAGCACACAAACGTTGTCTGTTTCAATTGCGGCGTAAAAGGGCACTTTAAAGCGAATTGTCAAAAGAGATCGGTAGAGCAAGACGCAAAAGCGAAAGACGAAAACAAGCAGTGCAGTTTGTTAAATGCATTGGATGCAAGCAGTTTTTCCAAATCAAACTGGTGTTTGGACAGTGGCGCAACGAGCCACATGTGTTGCGATCGGCAGATGTTCACGAAGTTCGCAGAACATAGCGAAATGATTAGATTGGCAGACGCAGGTTCCTTGGAAGCCAAGGGCAAAGGTGAAGTTTTGCTAAAAAGCAAAAAGTATACATTAACATTGCTGAATGTATTGTATGTGCCAAAGCTGACGAGTAATTTTATATCCGTGAGCACAGCAGTGGCAAATAATTGCGTCGTACATTTCGGGCCGAAAAATGCAAAGATTTCACAACGTGGTGAAATAATTCTGGAAGTTAACAGAACTGGAAGCCTGTATACGGTTGAGTCCGAGCCTAACAGATGTTACGCTGCCGTTAAGGCTGATGCAAAACTGTGGCACAACAGATACGGACATGTTAATTACACAAGTTTGCTGGAGATGTCAAAGAAAGGATTGGTACGTGGGATGGAGAAATTGGATATGCCATCAGTTGCCTCATGCAAGACGTGCATGATGGGCAAAGTTCATGTGGAATCTTTTCAAAAGGCCAGTGAAAGTCGTGCACAATTGTTGCTGGAACTAGTTCATACAGACGTATGTGGACCATTTGAAGCGAAGTCTCTTGCAGGATCCAGATATTTCTTGACGTTTATTGATGACTGCTCGCGGCGTATCTTCGTGTATTTCCTGAAGGGCAAAGACGAGGTCTTTGACAAGTTCGTGGAATTCAAGAATTTGGTAGAACGGCAAACCGGAAAGAAGCTTAAATGTATTCGGAGCGACAACGGTCGGGAATATGTTAACAACAAGTTCAATAACTATTTGAAGAGCAATGGTATTGATCGGCAGCTGACAGTGCCATATACCCCACAACAGAATGGAGTTGCCGAAAGGGCAAATCGCACGTTGGTGGAAATGGCAAGATGTCTATTGGTGCAGTCAGGACTAAGTCAGACATTATGGGCAGAAGCAGTAAATACGGCTGTGTATTTACGTAATCGTGCGGCTACACGAGCGTTGCCCAATATGACGCCTATGGAAGCGTGGACTGGTAAGGTGCCAAGTATAAGTCACTTAAAAGTTTTTGGTTCCGTTGCAGTTGCACTTGACAAGGGGCATCATAGGAGCAAGTTCGCAGCGAAGGGCAAAGAGTATCGCATGGTCGGATATTCTATGCAGGCGAAGGGCTATAGATTATATGATGCGGAGTCAAACCTGGTGATCGAGAAACGAGATGTCGTATTCGATGAGCTCAGTGGCCTACAGCAGGCAAGTGACAGCGACGTAGTACTTGACATGCAACCGGCAAGTCAATGGCAATCTTCAAATTCAGACGATGAAGATGATAACCAGCTGGGATCGGGTGATAACCACGACGAAAGCGACCCAGAACTTGAAGCTACAAACGAAAGTAGCAGCAATGAATCTTTTGAAAGTGCAAAAGACATGGAGATAGTGGAAGCTAATCCGACAGTACGAATTGGTCCTGGCAGACCAAAGATCATGAGAACGGGCAAGCCTGGACGCCCAAAGAAGATCTACAATATACTGGGAGCGATGGTTACAGACGAGGTAACTATTCCGTCATCGTACGACGAGGCGATCAACAGTAAACACGCAGCGCATTGGCGCGAAGCAATGCAGAAGGAGCACAAGGCTTTGATGACAAATGAAACATGGAAGCTTGCAGAATTGCCAAAGAACCAGTGCGCAATTGGCTGCAAATGGGTTTTTAGTCTAAAGCGAGATGCGTGCGGCCAGATTCAACGATTTAAGGCTAGATTGGTAGCGAAAGGATGTTCGCAGCAATATGGTGTCAACTACAGTGAAACGTTTTCACCGGTATGCAGACTAGAGAGTATGCGTTTGGTCTTAGCGTTGGCAGCAGAGTTGCAATTGTATTTGCATCAAATGGATGTATGCACGGCATATTTGAACAGCGATTTGAGCGACACGGTCTATATGAAGCAACCGCAAGGGTTTGAAGACGACAACCAGGCTGGAAAGGTTTTATTGCTCAAGAAGGCGCTATATGGATTGAAGCAATCAGGAAGAGAATGGAACTCGATGCTAGATGGAGTTTTGCGTAAACTTAATTTCGTTCCATGCGACAATGAGCCCTGCTTGTACAAACAAGAGACAGGAGGTAATCTTTCACTAATACTAGTATATGTCGATGATATTCTTATAGCCTGCAAGTCAAAGGAGGATTTGAACAACATTAAGGCAGCCATATCTAACGCATTTGAGTGTGTTGATAAGGGCCCATTAGAGCTTTTTCTTGGTATGGAAATCAAACGTGATGGCGAGCTCGGCGAGATAACTTTGGGTCATACACAGTACATCAAGGATCTACTACGAAGACATGGTATGGAGAACTGCAGAGCGGCTGCGACGCCGTTAGAAGCGGGACATCAAGTGGCATGCGGTAATGACCAATGTCAGCAAGTTGATTTGAGGTCATATCAGTCAACAATTGGAGAGTTAATGTGGTTAGCTCTTACGACCAGACCTGATATTTTGCATTCAGTTGCAAAATTGGCTCAGCGGAATAAGGATCCGCATGTGGAGCATCTAACAGGAGTGAAGCATGTGTTGCGATATTTAGCTTCAACGTCGGAGTTTCAGCTACACTACAGCAAGTGTGGAAATGCGTTTGAAGGCTATGTCGATTCGGATTGGGGCGGCGACCAGAGTGACCGGAAGTCATATACGGGCTATGTATATTTTCTTGGAGGTGGTCCGATATCCTGGAAATCGGAGAAGCAACGGAGTGTAGCGCTTAGCAGCACAGAAGCTGAGTACATGGCGTTATCAACAGCATGCAAAGAGGCGATTGTTATGCGCAGACTTATAGTCGAAATTGGTTGCGGCGTAGAGGACACCCCAACAGTAGTTCACACTGACAATTTAAGTGCGCAACAACTGGCAAAGAATCCTGTGCATCACTCGAGGGCAAAACATATTGATATAAGATATCATTTTGCGCGAGAAGTAGTAAGTAAGGGACAAATAGTTTTGAAGTATGTTTCAACGAATGATATGGTCGCAGACATATTAACGAAGAATTTGTCAAAGCAGAAACATATACATTTCATAAATTTGTTAAAATTGAAGTAATATTTGTAAATATGCTTACATTGAGGAAGAGTGTTAAAAATATCAATGTACGCATATGAATATCGATAAATAAAATTAGCAGTGCATTAACATTAACATCTGCACTGCACATAATTATGTTAACTAACATTTAATATACACAGTTGCGAATAAATACTTAAAACAGAACGACGTGTTTTATTTTACGCTTCAGCCAAGACTTTCTTGCCGAACCAACTCGGTTCAACACGGATTTTTACGATTTTTACATTTTTTCATTTTTCAAAATTTTCCCGATTTTTACATTTTTTCATTTTTCAAAATTTTCCCGATTTTTACATTTTTTCATTTTTCAAAATTTTCCGGATTTTTACATTTTTTCATTTTTCAAAATTTTCCCGATTTTTACATTTTTTCATTTTCCAAAATTTTCCCGATTTTTACATTTTTTCATTTTTCAAAATTTTTCCGATTTTTACATTTTTTCATTTTTCAAAATTTTCCGATTTTTACATTTTTTCATTTTTCAAAATTTTCCGATTTTTACATTTTTTCATTTTTCAAAATTTTTCGGATTTTTACATTTTTTCATTTTTCAAAATTTTCCGATTTTTACATTTTTTCATTTTTCAAATTTTTCCGATTTTTACATTTTTTCATTTTTCAAAATTTTCCCGATTTTTACATTTTTTCATTTTTCAAAATTTTCCCGATTTTTACATTTTTTCATTTTTCAAAATTTTCCGATTTTTACATTTTTCATTTTTCAAAATTTTCCCGATTTTTACATTTTTTCATTTTTCAAAATTTTCCCGATTTTTACATTTTTTCATTTTCAAAATTTTTCCGATTTTTACATTTTTCATTTTTCAAAATTTTCCGGATTTTTACATTTTTTCATTTTTCAAAATTTTCCCGATTTTTACATTTTTTCATTTTCCAAAATTTTCCCGATTTTTACATTTTTTCATTTTCAAAATTTTTCCGATTTTTACATTTTTTCATTTTCCAAAATTTTTCCGATTTTTACATTTTTTCATTTTTCAAAATTTTCCCGATTTTTACATTTTTTCATTTTTCAAAATTTTCCCGATTTTTACATTTTTTCATTTTTCAAAATTTTCCTGATTTTTACATTTTTTCATTTTTCAAAATTTTCCCGATTTTTACATTTTTTCATTTTTCAAAATTTTCCCGATTTTTACATTTTTTCATTTTTCAAAATTTTCCCGATTTTTACATTTTTTCATTTTTCAAAATTTTCCCGATTTTTACATTTTTTCATTTTCCAAAATTTTCCCGATTTTTACATTTTTTCATTTTTCAAAATTTTCCCGATTTTTACATTTTTCAAAATTTTCCCGATTTTTACATTTTTTCATTTTTCAAAATTTTCCCGATTTTTACATTTTTTCATTTTTCAAAATTTTCCCGATTTTTACATTTTTTCATTTTTCAAAATTTTCCCGATTTTTACATTTTTTTTTTCAAAATTTTCCAAAATTTTCCTGATTTTTCAAAATTTTCCCGATTTTTCATCATTTTCAAAATTTTTCCGATTTTTACATTTTTTCATTTTTCAAAATTTTCCCGATTTTTACATTTTTTCATTTTCCAAAATTTTCCGATTTTTACATTTTTTCATTTTTCAAAATTTTCCGGATTTTTACATTTTTTCATTTTTCAAAATTTTCCCGATTTTTACATTTTTTCATTTTCCATTTTTTTTTCCGATTTTTACATTTTTTCATTTTTCAAAATTTTCCCGATTTTTACATTTTTTCATTTTCAAAATTTTCCCGATTTTTACATTTTTTCATTTTTCAAAATTTTTCCGATTTTTACATTTTTTCATTTTTCAAAATTTTCCCGATTTTTACATTTTTTCATTTTCCAAAATTTTCTCGATTTTTACATTTTTTCATTTTTCAAAATTTTCCCGATTTTTACATTTTTTCATTTTCCAAAATTTTTCCGATTTTTACATTTTTTCATTTTCAAAATTTTCCCGATTTTTACATTTTTTCATTTTTCAAAATTTTCCCGATTTTTACATTTTTTCATTTTTCAAAATTTTCCCGATTTTTACATTTTTTCATTTTCCAAAATTTTCCCGATTTTTACATTTTTTCATTTTCCAAAATTTTTTCGATTTTTACATTTTTTCATTTTTCAAAATTTTTCCGATTTTTACATTTTTTCATTTTTCAAAATTTTCCCGATTTTTACATTTTTTCATTTTTCAAAATTTTCCCGATTTTTACATTTTTTCATTTTCTCAAAATTTTCCGATTTTTACATTTTTTCATTTTTCAAAATTTTCCGGATTTTTACATTTTTTCATTTTTCAAAATTTTCCGATTTTTACATTTTTTCATTTTTCAAAATTTTCCGGATTTTTACATTTTTTCATTTTTCAAAATTTTTCCGATTTTTACATTTTTTCATTTTTCAAAATTTTCCTGATTTTTACATTTTTTCATTTTTCAAAATTTTCCCGATTTTTACAAAATTTTTCGATTTTTTTTTTTCAAAATTTTCCCGATTTTTACATTTTTTCATTTTTCAAAATTTTTTTTCCGATTTTTTCATTTTTCAAAATTTTCCGGATTTTTACATTTTTTCATTTTTCAAAATTTTCCGATTTTTACATTTTTTCATTTTCCAAAATTTTTCCGATTTTTACATTTTTTCATTTTCCAAAATTTTTCCGATTTTTACATTTTTTCATTTTTCAAAATTTTTCCGATTTTTACATTTTTTCATTTTTCAAAATTTTCCGATTTTTACATTTTTTCATTTTTCAAAATTTTTCCGATTTTTACATTTTTTCATTTTTCAAAATTTTTCCGATTTTTACATTTTTTCATTTTTCAAAATTTTCCGGATTTTTACATTTTTTCATTTTCCAAAATTTTTCCGATTTTTACATTTTTTCATTTTCAAAATTTTTCCGATTTTTACATTTTTTCATTTTCAAAATTTTTCCGATTTTTACATTTTTTCATTTTCAAAATTTTCCGATTTTTACATTTTTTCATTTTTCAAAATTTTTCCGATTTTTACATTTTTTCATTTTTCAAAATTTTCCGATTTTTACATTTTCAAAATTTTCCGATTTTTCAAAATTTTCCCGATTTTTACATTTTTTCATTTTTCAAAATTTTCCCGATTTTTACATTTTTTCATTTTCCAAAATTTTCCCGATTTTTACATTTTTTCATTTTTCAAAATTTTCCCGATTTTTACATTTTTTCATTTTTCAAAATTTTCCCGATTTTTACATTTTTTCATTTTTCAAAATTTTCCGATTTTTACATTTTTTCATTTTTCAAAATTTTTCCGATTTTTACATTTTTTCATTTTTCAAAATTTTCCGATTTTTACATTTTTTCATTTTTCAAAATTTTCCGGATTTTTACATTTTTTCATTTTTCAAAATTTTTCCGATTTTTACATTTTTTCATTTTTCAAAATTTTTCCGATTTTTACATTTTTTCATTTTTCAAAATTTTCCCGATTTTTACATTTTTTCATTTTTCAAAATTTTTCCGATTTTTACATTTTTTTTTTCAAAATTTTCCGATTTTTACATTTTTCATTTTTCAAAATTTTTCGATTTTTACAAATTTTTCAAAATTTTCCGATTTTTACATTTTTTCATTTTTCAAAATTTTTCCGATTTTTACATTTTTTCATTTTTTCAAAATTTTTCGATTTTTACATTTTTTCATTTTTCAAAATTTTCCGATTTTTACATTTTTTCATTTTTCAAAATTTTCCGATTTTTACATTTTTTCATTTTTCAAAATTTTCCCGATTTTTACATTTTTTTATTTTTCAAAATTTTCCCGATTTTTACATTTTTTCATTTTCAAAATTTTTCCGATTTTTACATTTTTTCATTTTTCAAAATTTTCCCGATTTTTACATTTTTTCATTTTCCAAAATTTTTCCGATTTTTACATTTTTTCATTTTTCAAAATTTTCCGATTTTTACATTTTTTCATTTTCAAAATTTTCCCGATTTTTACATTTTTTCATTTTCCAAAATTTTCCCGATTTTTACATTTTTTCATTTTTCAAAATTTTTCCGATTTTTACATTTTTCAAAATTTCAAAATTTTTTTTTACATTTTTTTCATTTTTCAAAATTTTCCCGATTTTTACATTTTTTCATTTTTCAAAATTTTCCGGATTTTTACATTTTTCATTTCCAAAATTTTATCGATTTTTACATTTTTTCATTTTCAAAATTTTCTGGATTTTTACATTTTTTCATTTTTCAAAATTTTCCGATTTTTACATTTTTTCATTTTCCAAAATTTTCCGATTTTTACATTTTTTTTTCATTTTCCAAAATTTTTCCGATTTTTACATTTTTTCATTTTCAAAATTTTTTTCCGATTTTTACATTTTTTCATTTTTCAAAATTTTTCCGATTTTTACATTTTTTCATTTTTCAAAATTTTCCGATTTTTACATTTTTTCATTTTTCCAAAATTTTCCGATTTTTACATTTTTTCATTTTCCAAAATTTTTCCGATTTTTACATTTTTTCATTTTTCTAAAATTTTTCCGATTTTTACATTTTTTCATTTTCCAAAATTTTCCGATTTTTACATTTTTTCATTTTTCAAAATTTTTTTGATTTTTACATTTTTTCATTTTTCAAAATTTTCCGATTTTTACATTTTTTCATTTTTCAAAATTTTTCCGATTTTTACATTTTTTCATTTTTCAAAATTTTCCGATTTTTACATTTTTTCATTTTTCAAAATTTTCCGATTTTTACATTTTTTGATTTTTCAAAATTTTCCGGATTTTTACATTTTTTCATTTTTCAAAATTTTCCCGATTTTTACATTTTTTCATTTTCCAAAATTTTTCCTGATTTTTACATTTTTTCATTTTTCAAAATTTTTCCGATTTTTACATTTTTTCATTTTTCAAAATTTTTCTGATTTTTACATTTTTTCATTTTCCAAAATTTTTCCCGATTTTTACATTTTTTCATTTTCCAAAATTTTTCCGATTTTTACATTTTTTTATTTTTCAAAATTTTCCGATTTTTACATTTTTTCATTTTCCAAAATTTTTCCGATTTTTACATTTTTTTCATTTTCCAAAATTTTCCTGATTTTTACATTTTTACATTTTCATTTTCAAAATTTTTCCGATTTTTACATTTTTTCATTTTTCAAAATTTTCCCGATTTTTACATTTTTTTCATTTTTCAAAATTTTCCTGATTTTTACATTTTTTCATTATTTTCAAAATTTTTCCGATTTTTACATTTTTTTTTTTCATTTTTCAAAATTTTCCGGATTTTTACATTTTTTCATTTTCCAAAATTTTTCCGATTTTTACATTTTTTCATTTTTCAAAATTTTTCGGATTTTTACATTTTTTCATTTTTCAAAATTTTTCCGATTTTTACATTTTTTCATTTTCAAAATTTTTCCGATTTTTACATTTTTTCATTTTTCAAAATTTTTCCTGATTTTTACATTTTTTCATTTTTCAAAATTTTTCCGGATTTTTACATTTTTTCATTTTTCAAAATTTTCCAAAATTTTACATATTTTTCATTTTTCAAAATTTTCCTGATTTTTACATTTTTTCATTTTTCAAAATTTTCCTTGATTTTTACATTTTTTCATTTTTCAAAATTTTCCGATTTTTACATTTTTTCATTTTCCAAAATTTTCCGATTTTTACATTTTTTCATTTTTCAAAATTTTTCCGATTTTTACATTTTTTCATTTTTCAAAATTTTTCCGATTTTTACATTTTTTCATTTTCCAAAATTTTCCGATTTTTACATTTTTTCATTTTTCAAAATTTTTCCCGATTTTTACATTTTTTCATTTTCCAAAATTTTCCTGATTTTTACATTTTTTCATTTTCCAAAATTTTCCTGATTTTTACATTTTTTCATTTTTCAAAATTTTTCCCTGATTTTTACATTTTTTTTCATTTTTTTATTTTTTTACATTTTTCCGATTTTTACATTTTTTCATTTTTCAAAATTTTCCTGATTTTTACATTTTTTCATTTTTCAAAATTTTCCGATTTTTATATTTTTTTCATTTTTCAAAATTTTCCGATTTTTACATTTTTTCATTTTCCAAAATTTTCGATTTTTACAATTTTTCAAAATTTTCCGATTTTTACATTTTTTCATTTTTCAAAATTTTCCTGATTTTTACATTTTTTCATTTTTCAAAATTTTCCAGATTTTTACATTTTTTCATTTTTCAAAATTTTCCTGATTTTTACATTTTTTCATTTTTAAAATTTTCCGATTTTTACATTTTTTCATTTTTAAAATTTTTTCCGATTTTTACATTTTTCATTTTTCAAAATTTTTCCGATTTTTACATTTTTTCATTTTTCAAAATTTTTCCGATTTTTACATTTTTTCATTTTTCAAAATTTTTCCGATTTTTACATTTTTTCATTTTTCCAAAATTTTCCGATTTTTACATTTTTTCATTTTCCAAAATTTTCCCGATTTTTACATTTTTTCATTTTTCAAAATTTTTCGATTTTTACATTTTTTTTATTTTTCAAAATTTTTCCGATTTTTACATTTTTTCATTTTTCAAAATTTTCCCGATTTTTACATTTTTTTTCATTTTCCAAAATTTTCCTGATTTTTACATTTTTCATTTAAATTTTTCAAAATTTTTTTTCCTGATTTTTACATTTTTTCATTTTCAAAATTTTCCTGATTTTTACATTTTTTCATTTTCCAAAATTTTCCTGATTTTTACATTTTTTCATTTTTCAAAATTTTTCCGATTTTTACATTTTTTCATTTTCAAAATTTTCCGATTTTTACATTTTTTCATTTTTCAAAATTTTTCCGATTTTTACATTTTTTCATTTTTCAAAATTTTTCCTGATTTTTACATTTTTTCATTTTTCAAAATTTTCCGATTTTTACATTTTTTCATTTTTCAAAATTTTCCTGATTTTTACATTTTTTCATTTTTCAAAATTTTCCCGATTTTTACATTTTTTATTTTTCAAAATTTTCCGGATTTTTACATTTTTTCATTTTTCAAAATTTTCCTGATTTTTACATTTTTTCATTTTTCAAAATTTTCCTGATTTTTACATTTTTTCATTTTTTTCAAAATTTTCTCCGATTTTTACATTTTTTCATTTTTAAAAATTTTCCCGATTTTTACATTTTTTCATTTTCCAAAATTTTTCCGATTTTTACATTTTTTCATTTTCAAAATTTTCCTGATTTTTATTTTTTCATTTTCCAAAATTTTCCCGATTTTTATATTTTTTTTTCATTTTTCAAAATTTTCCCTTGATTTTTACATTTTTTCATTTTTCAAAATTTTCCGATTTTTACATTTTTTCATTTTTCAAAATTTTTCTGATTTTTACATTTTTTCATTTTTCCAAAATTTTTCGATTTTTACATTTTTTCATTTTTCAAAATTTTCCGATTTTTACATTTTTTCATTTTTCAAAATTTTTCCGATTTTTACATTTTTTCATTTTTCAAAATTTTCCGATTTTTACATTTTTTCATTTTCCAAAATTTTCTCCTGATTTTTACATTTTTTCATTTTTCAAAATTTTCCCGATTTTTACATTTTTTCATTTTTCAAAATTTTCCGATTTTTACATTTTTTCATTTTTCAAAATTTTCCTCGATTTTTACATTTTTTTTTTTTAAATTTTTCCGATTTTTACATTTTTTCATTTTTCAAAATTTTCCTGATTTTTACATTTTTTTTTTCATTTTCAAAATTTTCTCGATTTTTACATTTTTTCATTTTCCAAAATTTTCCGATTTTTACATTTTTTCATTTTTCAAAATTTTTCCCGATTTTTACATTTTTTCATTTTTCAAAATTTTCCGATTTTTACATTTTTTCATTTTCCAAAATTTTTCCGATTTTTACATTTTTTCATTTTTCCAAAATTTTCCGATTTTTACATTTTTTTCATTTTTCAAAATTTTTCCGATTTTTACATTTTTTCATTTTTTAAAATTTTTCCGGATTTTTACATTTTTTCATTTTTCAAAATTTTCCTGATTTTTACATTTTTTCAATTTTCCAAAATTTTTTTCCCGATTTTTACATTTTTTCATTTTTCAAAATTTTCCGGATTTTTACATTTTTTCATTTTTCAAAATTTTCCGATTTTTACATTTTTTTTCATTTTCTAAATTTTTCCTGATTTTTACATTTTTTCATTTTTCAAAATTTTCCCGATTTTTACATTTTTTCATTTTTCAAAATTTTCTGGATTTTTACATTTTTTCATTTTTCAAAATTTTCCGATTTTTACATTTTTTCATTTTTCAAAAATTTTCCCGATTTTTACATTTTTTTTTTTTCAAAATTTTCCGATTTTTACATTTTTTTTTCATTTTCCAAAATTTTCCGATTTTTACATTTTTTCATTTTTCAAAATTTTCCGATTTTTACATTTTTTCATTTTTCAAAATTTTCCTGATTTTTACATTTTTTCATTTTTCAAAATTTTCCTGATTTTTACATTTTTTCATTTTCCAAAATTTTTCCGATTTTTACATTTTTTTCAAAATTTTCCGATTTTTACATTTTTTTCATTTTTCAAAATTTTCCCGATTTTTACATTTTTTCATTTTTCAAAATTTTCCTGATTTTTACATTTTTTCATTTTTCAAAATTTTTCGGATTTTTAATTTTTTTCATTTTTCAAAATTTTCCTGATTTTTACATTTTTTCATTTTCCAAAATTTTCTGATTTTTACATTTTTTCATTTTTCAAAATTTTCCGATTTTTACATTTTTTCATTTTTCAAAATTTTTTCCGATTTTTACATTTTTTCATTTTTCAAAATTTTTCCGATTTTTACATTTTTTCATTTTCAAAATTTTTCCGATTTTTACAAAATTTTCCGGATTTTTACATTTTTTCATTTTCCAAAATTTTCCGATTTTTACATTTTTTTATTTTTCAAAATTTTTCCGGATTTTTACATTTTTTCATTTTTCAAAATTTTCCGATTTTTACATTTTTTCATTTTTCAAAATTTTTTCCGATTTTTACATTTTTTCATTTTCCAAAATTTTCCGATTTTTACATTTTTTCATTTTTCAAAATTTTCCGATTTTTACATTTTTTCATTTTTCAAAATTTTCCTGATTTTTACATTTTTTCATTTTCCAAAATTTTTTCCCGATTTTTACATTTTTTCATTTTTCAAAATTTTCCCGATTTTTACATTTTTTCATTTTCCAAAATTTTCCGATTTTTACATTTTTTCATTTTCCAAAATTTTCCGATTTTTACATTTTTTCATTTTTCAAAATTTTTCCGATTTTTACATTTTTTCATTTTCCAAAATTTTCCCGATTTTTACATTTTTTCATTTTTCAAAATTTTCCGATTTTTACATTTTTTTTTTTTCATTTTCCAAAATTTTCCTGATTTTTACATTTTTTCATTTTCCAAAATTTTCCCGATTTTTACATTTTTTCATTTTTCAAAATTTTTCCGATTTTTACATTTTTTCATTTTTCAAAATTTTCCTGATTTTTACATTTTTTCATTTTTCAAAATTTTTCCGATTTTTACATTTTTTTCATTTTTCCAAAATTTTTCCTGATTTTTACATTTTTTCATTTTCCAAAATTTTCCTGATTTTTACATTTTTTCATTTTTCAAAATTTTTCCGATTTTTACATTTTTTCATTTTTCAAAATTTTTCCGATTTTTACATTTTTTCATTTTCCAAAATTTTTCCGATTTTTACATTTTTTTTCATTTTCCAAAATTTTCCGATTTTTACATTTTTTCATTTTTCAAAATTTTCCCGATTTTTACATTTTTTTTTCATTTTCCAAAATTTTCCGATTTTTACATTTTTTCATTTTTCAAAATTTTTCTGATTTTTACATTTTTTCATTTTTCAAAATTTTTCCGATTTTTACATTTTTTCATTTTTCAAAATTTTTCCGATTTTTACATTTTTTCATTTTCAAAATTTTCCTGATTTTTACATTTTTTCATTTTTCAAAATTTTCCGATTTTTACATTTTTTCATTTTTCAAAATTTTCTCGATTTTTACATTTTTTTCATTTTTCAAAATTTTCCCGATTTTTACATTTTTTCATTTTTCAAAATTTTTCCGGATTTTTACATTTTTTATTTTTCAAAATTTTCCCGATTTTTACATTTTTTCATTTTTCAAAATTTTCCGATTTTTACATTTTTTCATTTTTCAAAATTTTCCGATTTTTACATTTTTTCATTTTCCAAAATTTTCCTGATTTTTACATTTTTTCATTTTTCAAAATTTTCCCGATTTTTACATTTTTTCATTTTCCAAAATTTTCCTGATTTTTACATTTTTTCATTTTCCAAAAATTTCCCGAATTTTACATTTTTTCATTTTTTAAAATTTTTCGGATTTTTATTTTTCAAAATTTTTCCGATTTTTACATTTTTTCATTTTTCAAAATTTTCCGGATTTTTACATTTTTTCATTTTCCAAAATTTTCCTGATTTTTACATTTTTTCATTTTTCAAATTTTTCCGATTTTTACATTTTTTCATTTTCCAAAATTTTCCCGATTTTTACATTTTTTCATTTTTCAAAATTTTTCCGATTTTTACATTTTTTCATTTTTCAAAATTTTTCCTGATTTTTACATTTTTTTCATTTTTCAAAATTTTCCTGATTTTTACATTTTTTCATTTTTCAAAATTTTCCTGATTTTTACATTTTTTCATTTTTCAAAATTTTCCGATTTTTACATTTTTTCATTTTTCAAAATTTTCCTGATTTTTACATTTTTTCATTTTTCAAAATTTTCCTGATTTTTACATTTTTTCATTTTCCAAAATTTTCCCGATTTTTACATTTTTTCATTTTCCAAAATTTTCTCGATTTTTACATTTTTTCATTTTTCAAAATTTTTCGGATTTTTACATTTTTTCATTTTCTAAAATTTTTCCGATTTTTACATTTTTTCATTTTTCTAAAATTTTCCGGATTTTTACATTTTTTCATTTTCCAAAATTTTCCGATTTTTACATTTTTTCATTTTTCAAAATTTTCCGATTTTTACATTTTTTCATTTTCCAAAATTTTCCTGATTTTTACATTTTTTCATTTTCCAAATTTTTTTCCGATTTTTACATTTTTTCATTTTTCAAAATTTTCCGGATTTTTACATTTTTTTATTTTCCAAAATTTTCCGGATTTTTACATTTTTTTATTTTTCAAAATTTTTCGGATTTTTACATTTTTTCATTTTCTAAAATTTTCCTGATTTTTACATTTTTTCATTTTCCAAAATTTTCTCGATTTTTACATTTTTTCATTTTTCAAAATTTTCCCGATTTTTACATTTTTTCATTTTTCAAAATTTTTCTGATTTTTACATTTTTTCATTTTCCAAAATTTTCCTGATTTTTACATTTTTTAATTTTTCAAAATTTTCCCGATTTTTACATTTTTTCATTTTTCAAAATTTTCCGGATTTTTACATTTTTTCATTTTCCAAAATTTTCCTGATTTTTACATTTTTTCATTTTCCAAAATTTTTCTCGATTTTTACATTTTTTCATTTTTCAAAATTTTTCGGATTTTTACATTTTTTCATTTTTCAAAATTTTCCGATTTTTACATTTTTTCATTTTTCAAAATTTTCCGGATTTTTACATTTTTTCATTTTTCAAAATTTTCTGATTTTTACATTTTTTCATTTTTCAAAATTTTCCCGATTTTTAAATTTTTTCATTTTCCAAAATTTTTTTTCCGATTTTTACATTTTTCAAAATTTTCCTGATTTTTACATTTTTTCATTTTTCAAAATTTTTCCGATTTTTACATTTTTTCATTTTTCAAAATTTTCCTGATTTTTACTATTTTTCATTTTTCAAAATTTTTCGGATTTTTACATTTTTTCATTTTTTTTTTTTTTAAATTTTCCCGATTTTTAAATTTTTTCATATTCTAAAATTTTTCCGATTTTTACATTTTTCAAAATTTTCCGGATTTTTAAATTTTTTCATTTTCCAAAATTTTCGGATTTTTACATTTTTTCATTTTTCAAAATTTTCCGGATTTTTACATTTTTTTATTTTTCAAAATTTTTCCGATTTTTACATTTTTTCATTTTTCAAAATTTTCTGATTTTTACATTTTTTCATTTTTCAAAATTTTCCCGATTTTTACATTTTTTCATTTTCTAAAATTTTTCCGATTTTTACATTTTTCAAAATTTTCCGGATTTTTACAATTTTTCATTTTCCAAATTTTTCCGATTTTTACATTTTTTCATTTTCCAAAATTTTCCTGATTTTTACATTTTTTCATTTTCCAAAATTTTTCGATTTTTACATTTTTTCATTTTTCAAAATTTTTCGGATTTTTACATTTTTTTATTTTTCAAAATTTTTCGTATTTTTACATTTTTTAATTTTTCAAAATTTTCCGATTTTTACATTTTTTCATTTTCTAAAATTTTTCCGATTTTTACATTTTTTCATTTTTCAAAATTTTCCGGATTTTTACAATTTTTCATTTTCCAAAATTTTCCCGATTTTTACATTTTTTATTTATCAAAATTTTCCCGATTTTTACATTTTTTTTTTTCCAAATTCTAAAATTTTTCCGATTTTTACATTTTTCAAAATTTTCCGGATTTTTACATTTTTTCATTTTCCAAAATTTTTTCGGATTTTTACATTTTTTCATTTTTCAAAATTTTCCGGATTTTTACATTTTTTCATTTTTCAAAATTTTCCCGATTTTTAAATTTTTTCATTTTCCAAAATTTTCCTGATTTTTAAATTTTTTCATTTTTCAAAATTTTCCGATTTTTACATTTTTTCATTTTTCAAAATTTTCCCGATTTTTACATTTTTTCATTTTTCAAAATTTTCCCGATTTTTAAATTTTTTATTTTCCAAAATTTTCCTGATTTTTACATTTTTTCATTTTCCAAAATTTTCCGAATTTTATATTTTTTCATTTTTTAAAATTTTTCATTTTTCAAAATTTTTCCGATTTATACATTTTTTCATTTTTCAAAATTTTCCGATTTTTAAATTTTTATTTTCCAAAATTTTCTCGATTTTTACATTTTTTCATTTTCCCAAAATTTTTCCGATTTTTACATTTTTTCATTTTCCAAAATTTTCTCGATTTTTACATTTTTTCATTTTTCAAAATTTTTCGGAATTTTACATTTTTTTATTTTTCAAAATTTTTCCGATTTTTATATTTTTTCATTTTTCAAAATTTTCCCGATTTTTACATTTTTTCATTTTCCAAAATTTTCCCGATTTTTACATTTTTTCGTTTTTCAAAATTTTTCCGATTTTTACATTTTTTCATTTTTAAAAATTTTTCAAATTTTTACATTTTTTCATTTTCTAAAATTTTTCGGATTTTTACATTTTTTCATTTTTCAAAATTTTCCGGATTTTTACATTTTTTCATTTTTGAAATTTTTCCGTATTTTTACATTTTTTCATTTTTCAAAATTTTCCGGATTTTAACATTTTTTTATTTTTCAAAATTTTCCATTTTTTTTTTCATTTTTCAAAATTTTCTGGATTTTTACTATTTTTCATTTTTCAAAATTTTCTGGATTTTTACATTTTTTCATTTTTTTAAATTTTCCCGATTTTTAAATTTTTTCATATTCTAAAATTTTTCCGATTTTTACATTTTTCAAAATTTTCCGGATTTTTAAATTTTTTCAATTTCCAAAATTTTCCGAGTTTTACATTTTTTCATTTTCCAAAATTTTCCCGATTTTTACATATTTTCATTTTCCAAAATTTTCTCGATTATTACATTTTTTCATTTTTCAAAATTTTTCGGATTTTTACATTTTTTTATTTTCTCAAAATTTTTCGTATTTTTACATTTTTTCATTTTTCAAAATTTTCCGGAGTTTTACATTTTTTCATTTTCCAAAATTTTCCCGATTTTTACATATTTTCATTTTCCAAAATTTTCTCGATTTTTACATTTTTTTATTTTTCAAAATTTTCCGGATTTTTACATTTTTATTTTCCAAAATTTTCCCGATTTTTACACTTTTTTATTTTTCAAAATTTTCCCGATTTTTACATTTTTTCATATTCTAAAATTTTTCCGATTTTTACGTTTTTCAAAATTTTCCGGATTTTTACATTTTTCCATTTTCCAAAATTTTTTCTGGATTTTTACATTTTTTCATTTTTCAAAATTTTCCCGATTTTTACACATTTTTATTTTTTAAAATTTTCCCGATTTTTAAATTTTTTCATTTTCCAAAATTTTCCTGATTTTTAAATTTTTTCATTTTTCAAAATTTTCCGGATTTTTACTTTTTTATTTTTCAAAATTTTCCCGATTTTGTTTGAAATTAACGAATTAACGTAAGCAACAAAATGATAATCTGGTAACCCTAAGTTAAGCATATATTAATCTGGCATCCTTGTAATGAATTTCATCATAAACATAGAATCAGTGTTGCCAAAGTTTGTTGAGAAATAAAAGCTGTTTTCGACGGGAAGAACGATGCAAAAGCTGAAAAATTAGAAAAAGGCTATAAAAAGCTGATTTTTCAATTCATTGATTCTCTATATTTTTCACAGGGTGAGCTTACAAAATCGGTTATATTGAAATATATATATAGAATTTGTACAGCAGCTGCTCTAATATTCACAATATTTAGAGAATTTCATTAAAAGTATCCTCATTCTTCTTATTTTTATTGTCATATGTTCATCCAGTTTTTCTATCATTTTTAGGAATGTATTAGGAAGGTTATATATTTGTCAAGTCTACGCGAGCCATAATTGACAATGCATGATTTAGAATAAAATGAATTTCATTTTAAGTAGAAAACAACGAGTAGAAAAACAAATAGCGCTGATGTCTTCAAATTATTTAACAACTAGGTTTCCTAAATGATCCAATTGAACCAACAATGTATGCTCGACCACAAAAAGACATAGCACTGCTTCTTGCTCCATCGTCTTGAACATCACAGTTACAAAATCTATTTGGTTTGTTTGCATAAAGGCGTCCCTAGCACTTTTATTTTTTTTGGTTAAAACATTGGCGCGCAAATCAGAGAGTTTTGGTGTGATTGTACATTTGCAGTAACTGTCATCCGTGTCGCCCTTTTGCCTTTAGTGACGCTACGATGAGAATTGGCGTGTTCTTTGGCATTGCTTAACAACACTATACAATCGATTTATCACTAAAAATGTTGGCAAGCATCGACAGAACAGCTACAGCAAATATTGTTCCATAATTTTAGGCAAATAAAAAATCTAAAAAGCATTTAAGTAAAAAAAAAGCTAGAATTCCTGCTGCCCGCAGTTTGCAATTTTTTCAAGCAAATGGCATTTGAAAAAGCCAGTTTTGACGGAAAAAGCGACAACTTGTGAAATTAGAGTAGTTCGCTTTGAGCCGTGAAGTCGTAAAGAACAGCAAATGAATTGACTGTCGAGTTTAATAAACGTTTAATTTCCACAAAACCAACACTTGCCTATTTATTTGCACTACTGCGATCTGATCGTTGGACCAAATTCCAACAGGTTATGGGACCAGTATCCCTAGTGCAAGTAAATAAGACAGAAAGTGCAGTGAATAATAAGCCGTGAAAATGGCAAGTGCGTTCATTAAAATAGAGCCGCTAAACGCGGAGAACTATGATACGTGGAAATTGCAGATGAGTGCCATACTCGTGAAGAGCGATCTATGGGCATATGTAAACGGCTCAAAATTGTGCCCAGATGCGGAGGCTGAGCAAGCAGCTTGGAAAAAGCAAGATGAGAAAGCTCGTGCAGACATCCTATTGTCAATCAGCCCATCTGAGTTGGCCATAATTGAAAACTGTGAATCGGCAAGAGAATATTGGTTGAAACTGCAAGAAACGTTTCAATCGAAGGGACCAGTGCGAAAAGCCAGTTTGCTCAAACGTGTAGCTTTGTCCCGTATGACTGAAGGTAGTGACGCGCGACAACATATAAATGATATCTTTGATGCGGTAAAGAAATTGAAAGAAATTGGTGTAGCCATTGGCGACGATCTACTCGCGATTCTCCTGTTATATAGTTTGCCGGATTCCTATGAAACATTTAGATGCGCAATAGAGACACGCGATGAATTGCCAAACCCTGATATTCTGCGTGTGAAAATATTAGAAGAAGCAGAAGCGCGCAAAGGCAAAAGTGAGCGCGAAGAACAAAGTGCGTTGTATTCAAGTCGCCGAAAAGGCGGCGGTAAAGCAGAAAAAGAACAAAGAGAAACGAGAAAATGTTATACATGCAATAAAATCGGTCATCTCGCGCGAGTTATACATTTGTCACCACTTACCACTTCCCCATCTCATTTGTCACCACTTACCACTTACCCAACACTAACACATACAAAGCGTTCCATTAGATCGGGATTGCGATCGTCAATTATGTAAACATAAACATTCAAGCTTCCACTATAAACTAATAACCCAAACTGGGACTGCTAGCTTCTTTAACGTAAACATAAACAATCTCTTGCAACTGAAACTAATAACGAATCTCAACCCAAGTCCCAATATAAACACTAACCACATTTCCAAAGTCAGAATATTATAAACAACTCAGACGGTTTGGCTGCCGCCAACATCACAGTATAAAATAACACTTCTTGCAAAGCTTAACTTCAGTTTGTATCAATTCTTTGAATAAAGCAGTTCAGCACTACAGTACTGTGTAAATTCTCATTTATTGAAAATACAACTCATACAAATATATATGTCAAACATATATATAACTGGCGCAGCCGGTCTGAACGGACGGATAAATTAATAACACACTAAGAAGTAACATTTGAACTAGCTGAAAAGGCATAACAAGTGTTATCGAAAGTGAAAAAGTTAAAACAAAACACACACTAAGAAGTGATATTTGAACTAGCTGAAAAGGCATAACAATTATCACCAAAAGTGAAAAAGTGTAAAACAATAGTGGCATAAAAAAGGACAAAGTCATAATTGTGCAAACTAAACTAAAAACTAAACAATCCAGTGGCAATTTAACAATCAAAGATAAATCTAAAAAAAAAAAATATATATAAACTTTAAAATGGCAAACGAAAATATAAACGAAATGCAGAATTGCATTCAGGCTCTCACTCAAATTGTTGTTCAACAAATGCAACTACCAAATGCGAACTCAAGAACAATAGCTAGAAACTAGATTGAAAAGGAAACTCGATATCTTCCAACATTTACTGGACAAGATGGTACTCTCCATGGATTCATTGCTTCAGTGGACCAGATTATGCAGGAATATGCAGATGATGCGGATCAGGTTTTCAGCGTTATATTCAACACGAAGATTCAAGGACAGGCAAGAACAGTTCTCACCATCAACACACCGACAACGTGGGAAGAATGTAAGGAGAAATTGCGACATCATTACCGGCCAAGAATGGACCAAATGGGTTTGACTAGGAAGATCAACAATCTCAGAGTGACATCTATTAAAGATTTAGATATTAAGGTAAGGTACATAGTGGAAGAAATAACAGACTTTGCTGTATTTGAAAATAATGAAAGCTTAGTAAATATATTAAGTTCACTATTGATTCAACGAATAAAAGAATTAGCAGCAGGCTCCATGGCAGTCTCGCTAATGCCATTAACAACAGTGCAAATGGTTAGAAATGAAATTGCTAAATATATCGGTCTAAATTTTGGAAATTTAAATCAAAGATTGTTAATTCGTAAAAATACCGAGAATGACTCAGGTAACAATATTGATCAAAGAAATAATAATAACAACAATAATAATAATAATAACAACAATAATAATAATAAAAACAACAATAATAATGGCAATTTTCCAAAAAGTCAAAATACTAGGAGACAATATAACAATCAACAACAAAATAGGAATAACAATACTAATCCACAATACAATCATAACTATAACAATAATCAACAAAATCAGAATACTAACAATAATCCACATCAATATCCAAATAATAATTACAATAAAAATGAAAGTCAAAATGTTAGACAGAATCCCCCAGAGGCAATGAGTGTTGATAATATAATTGATGACGATAATAAAAGTACAACAAGTGAAATCCCTAAAGATTTTTTTACCCAGTAGCCTCGGATGAAAGAAAAATTTTAATAGAAGGAACAATTGAAGATTGTAAATTTACTTTTTGTTAGATACTGGATCCACAATTAGTATATCAAACACAAATAGAGTGCAGGAAAATTTTTACAAAATAATTGAAAAATATTCAAAAACAATTCATACAATTAATGCAAAGTTTGAAACTAATAATTACTTAGTTATGACAGAAGCACCAAGAGAATTTCAATATTCTCCAAAAGTTCGTTCAAGATGGGTGGCTTTACCCCTGGATAAATCATATGATTTTCTATTGGGTATGGACTTCATCCAAAGAAACGTTCAATTTATTGATTTCAAGAAGAAAACAATTAAACTGATAAATGATGCTGAAATTCCATTCCATTCCAAGTATCCTGAAGAGGCTTGTGTTTTGGAAGTAAGTGAAATTGAAAGCTTTAATTTAACAGATTTAAATTTAGAAGAAAAGGAAATTATTACCAATCTAAACAAAAGATTTAACAAGTTATACTATAAAGAAGGCGACCAATTGACAAATACAAATACAGTGGTACACAATATAAGAACAATAACGGACCAACCGATCAATTCGAAAATTTACAGGTGTTCTCCAAAATATGAAGAAGAAATTCGAAAACAAATTTTAGAAATGGAAAGAAACGGCATAATAAGAAAAAGCAGAAGTAAATACAGCTCACCTATATGCATGGTGCCAAAGAAAATAGATAATTCAGGAGTACAAAAATATAGATTATGTGTAGACTATCGTCGATTAAATCATGTAACAATACCAGACAAATATCCGTTACCTCTCATGGACTCAATATTAGACAAACTTGGCAGGGCTCAATATTTCAGTACATTGGACTTAGCAAAAGGCTATCATCAAATCTTGATGGCTGAAGAAGACATAGAGAAGACAGCATTTGTTTCACCATTAGGACTTTATGAATACGTTAGAATGCCATTCGGACTAAAAACGCACCAGCAACTTTTCAAAGATTAATGAATGATGTTTTAAGAGATTACATAAACAAAATATGTGTGGTCTACTTAGACGACATTTTAATATTCTCAACAACGCTCGAAGAACACAAACATGCTTTAGAAAAATTTTTAAAAACTCCAAGAACACAGATTAAAAATACAAGTAAATAAATGCTCATTTATGAAACAAGATACAGAATTTTTAGGACATGTACTCAGTAAAGACGGAATTCGACCAAATCAAAAAAATACAAGATATTTTAGCTATTCCAATCCCAAAAACAGAAAAACAACTAAAAGTTTTTTAGGCATGACTGGTTTTTATAGAAAGTTCATAAAAGATTACTCAAAAATTGCATACCCTATGATCAAATATTTACAAAAAGGAAATAATATTAATAAAAATGACCCAGAATTTATAGATTCTTTTGAAAATTTAAAAGAACTTATAAGCTCACATCCAATTTTGAAATTCCCAGAATTCGATAAACCTTTTACATTAACGACAGATGCGAGTGATTTTGCAATAGGAGCAGTGTTATCACAGCAAACTCAGCCAATAGCATTCGTATCTAGGATTCTAAACAAACACGAAAAGCAATACAGCGCGACAGATAAAGAATTTCTGGCAATTGTGTATGCCGTAGACTACTTTAGGCATTACCTATATGGCACACAATTTACAATTATAACTGATCACCAACCAATTATGTATCTAAATAAAAATACAAAGGGAAAGACCTCAAGGACAAACATCAAAGGTGGATATTGAAACTACAAGAATTTGATTGTGATATCAAATATTTAAAAGGAAAAAATAACAAAGTGGCGGATTTCCTCAGTAGGCAGGAAACAGCCCCGCTTATAGACAAAGAAAATATTAATGAATCAAATTTAGCATTGACAGACACAATTCACTCAGCAAACGAGAACGAACCAATAGATTTTTATATAACAGATGATATAGTTAATAAATTCAAAACTCAAATCATTATCACATATTTAGCAACAGACAGTATAATTAAAAATAAAGGCAGAACAATTATTGAAATTAATCCAGCAGACGACAATTTAGAAATAGAACAGAAACTCTTAAACAATATTAATAGGGGAACTATTGGCATATATTCAGAAGTACCAGATTCCATTTACTATAAAGTACAATGTATTATAATAGACAGTTTTAAAGACACGAAAAATATAAAATTCTTAAAATGTACAAAACGAGCAGTAGACATAAATGACGAACAGGAACTCCACAAACAAATAGCTTTATATCACACAAAAGAATCCCTACATAGTGGCATGAACGAGACATTTTATAGTTTGAAAGACAAAATTTATTATCCAAAACTTAGAGAGCACATTAACTTAGTTATATCCAACTGCACAAAATGTAGAGAAATTAAGTATGACAGGAAACCGATCAAAGCAAAATTCAATATCACAGAAACTCCTCAAGAGAAAAATGAAATAATTCATATAGACATTTTCCATATCAAACACCGATCATTTGTTACAATCATAGATAAACTTACAAAATTCGTAGCTGCATACAATATAAAAGATAGGAATTGGAGGGCAAAATTGCAAATTATAATAGAGCAATTCACAAAATTTGGCAAGCCCAACAAAATTATTATGGATAATGAATTTAGATCAGAACAGATTCAAAGTTTCTTAAATAAAGAAAAAGTCGAGTTACATTTAACAAAACCAAACTCGCACACAGGTAACGCAGACATTGAAAGACTTCACTCCACGTTAATAGAAATTGTCAATAGCATAGATGAAGACATCTCGATAGAATCAAAAATTCAAATTGCTGTTAACACTTACAATAATAGGTATCACACAACTATAAAATGCTCCCCAAACGAAGCTAAAAATACAAAGAACTCACAAGACCTTAAAGAAATAATAAGCGCTAACAAAGAAAAATCATAACAAAACTAAATGAAGAAAGAGAACAGTATGAAACAAGTAAGAAAGTTACAGTCGAGTGTGCTCGACTGTGAGATACCCGCTACCCATTTTTAATAAAGGCAAAATATTGCGGTATCATTTTCAAAATATACCGAAAATACTATAAAATACTAAAAATATACCAAATGATTTATTTGGTATATCGATATAGTACACCATTCAAAATATACCATAGACGGCACAATGTACCAGATTGTCGGCCAAAGCAAAGCCCATACAAAAGTATTTCTTTAATAACTTCCACAATTTTTATCTGATCGCAACAAAATTTTCAGGAATCATAACTACTATAGTAATTGTTGTTGTTGTTCGTAACTCTAGCTTTAAAATTAGGCTTGTTATTCGATTTTTTTGATTTGCGGGGGCGGAAGTGGGCGTGGCAAAAATTTGAAACAAACTTGATCTGCGTGCAAACATAACAAATGCTGTCGAAAAAAAATTATAGCTCTATCTCTTATAGTCTCTGAGATCCAGTGTTTCATACGGACAGACGGACAGACACACAGACAGACAGACACACAGACGGACAGACGGACATGGCTATATCATCTCGGCTGTTGACGCTGATCAAGAATATATATACTTTATAGGGTCGGAGATGCCTCCTTCTACCTGTTACATACATTTCCTGCCGGCACAAAGTTATAATACCCTTCTACCCTATGGGTAGCGGGTATAAAAAAAAGAGAGGAAGGACCAATTAAAAATTACAAAAGATTAAGACATAAAGATGAGCCGTATTTTAGATACGCCAAACTAGAAGATATTCATCCATGTAATATCAAAAGACCATTAAAAATGGAACCAAATTAAAATACATGCACATATACATTAACAGTTTTAGTAATAAATACATATATATATATACATTTTTTTCTTTTACTCGCACTTTCAGAATATTTTATTAATCACTTTAATGATTTTATCAATGACACATGCTAGACTGCATGTGGTCCCAATTCAAGAGGAGGCAGGATATGTCCCTATACATATGTATTCTACAGAAATTGTAAATGAAACTATTATAATTTTGCACATTATTGACATTAATCAAATCACTATAATAATCAATAAAATATACGACAATATAAAGAATATCGAAATAGCAAATAAGGAAACATTAATTGATGAAATAGAATTACTAAGGGCAAAAGTAAGTTCTATCACCCCATCAACACGAACAGAAAGAGGTATTTTTAATGGAATAGGCACCGTACATAAATGGCTATTTGGCGTTATGAACAATGAGGACAGGGAAGAAATTATAGAACACTTAAATATAATAGATCAAAATAATCACAATGCAATCACTAACTTAAACCAACAAATTCACATTAACAACCATTTTAATAATACTATTAACACACTAGCAGGCATAATCCATCAAGACAGAAATATGATAGAACTTCTTTCAGCCAAAATGAATAACCAAACAAAAGAAACAATAAAAAACATATTATTCAATGATCAAATGAGAACTTTAAAAAATATTGAAGAAAAATTAAATTATATTCAAGAAACCATTGCATCAGCAAAACACAATATATTTTTACCAGAAATATTATCAAAAGACGAAATAAATAAATTTAAAATAGATTTTTACAAAATTAAATTAATCAGAATGGGCATATTAAAATACAAAAACAACGCAATTGTCATGGCAATCAAGCTACCCAAAAACTTTGTAAAAACAGACATCAAACTCATAACTGCAATACCTAACAGCAACAATATTCAAATTGATCAAGAAAATTTACTAATTACTCAAATTGGTAATAAAATATATGATTATAAAGAAAATGTAATTTTAAGGGAACTAACATTAAGTAAAAGCTGCACAATAAACAACAATTGTAAATTCAAATTTAACAATAAAACCAGCATAGAACAAATAGATGATGAAACAATAATTGTAAGAAACAGTAAAAACGAAAAATTAAAACAAAATTGCGATCAAAGAAATATTACATTAAATGGAAACTACTTAATACAATTTGTTAACTTTAAAATTCAAATATTATCTGAAAACTTTGCAAATGAACAAATAGAATTTTATGATAGATTTTTACCCAACAAACCTATTGAACCAATCTTATAAAAACACAATAAACTTTGAACACTTCTCAATACAGAACTTTGAAAACTTAAAAGAAATCACAGAGTTAAAATTTCATAAAAAAATAAGTTATGGTATTTCAATTACATTTGCAATTATTATATTAATATTAATATTTTACTTGTGTATAAAATTAAGACCTAATAATATTCATGTTAATTTTAAAAGAATTCAGGAGAATTCAAATTCTGGCGATGGAGGAGTTATACATTTGTCACCACTTACCACTTCCCCATCTCATTTGTCACCACTTACCACTTACCCAACACTAACACATACAAAGCGTTCCATTAGATCGGGATTGCGATCGTCAATTATGTAAACATAAACATTCAAGCTTCCACTATAAACTAATAACCCAAACTGGGACTGCTAGCTTCTTTAACGTAAACATAAACAATCTCTTGCAACTGAAACTAATAACGAATCTCAACCCAAGTCCCAATATAAACACTAACCACAACTCCAAAGTCAGAATATTATAAACAACTCAGACGGTTTGGCTGCCGCCAACATCACAGTATAAAATAACACTTCTTGCAAAGCTTAACTTCAGTTTGTATCAATTCTTTGAATAAAGCAGTTCAGCACTACAGTACTGTGTAAATTCTCATTTATTGAAAATACAACTCATACAAATATATATGTCAAACATATATATAACTCGCGCGACTGTCGAAGTAAATCGAAACCAAATGAGAAGAACGGGCAAACCGAAAGTAAAGCACATATTAAAAGGAAGCGCTAAATGTATGTGAAAATGTGTACAACATAGAAGGAAAAAGTAATATGTGGTGCGTAGACAGCGGTTGTACGGCACACATGAGTTCTAATAAGAATATGTTCGAAAACGTTGAAGCAATCGAGAAAACATTGCATTTGGCCAATAACAATACAGCAACGGTGAAAGCTGTCGGTGACGTAAATATCGAAGTTAAAGAGAAGCAAAAGAACCATGAGGTCATACTGAAAAAGTCTTGTATGTATCTGAACTACGACAAAATCTGCTGTCGGTTTCACAAATCACTGACAAAGGTTATGAAGTGCATTTTCGTAAAAATGAAGTAGTTATTATGAAAAATAATAAAGAAGTGTGGCTTCGTGCAAAAAGGTACGGAAACTTGTATTACTTGAATGCCGAAGAACATGAAGCAAACAATATAAATGACAAAGAAAGTGATATAAATATCTGGCATAGCCGTATGGGCCATTTAAATGAATGTGATCTAAGGGGCATGTCAAAGACTGGTAAAGTGCACGGAATGATTATTGCCGAGAACGAAAAGATGTCGAAGTGTGAGATTTGCATAAGCGTAAAGCAGACAGCAAACCACTACAAGAACGCGAAGGAAAAGAGGACGGAGCAGCCATTGGAAATCGTCCACAGTGATGTGTGAGGACCAATGCGAACCCAATCGTTAAGCGGATATATGTAAGTATTTCGTAACGTTTATAGATGATTATTCTCGTTATTGCTCGATTTATTTTCTGAAACAAAAATCAGAAGTATTTGAAGTATTTAAATCTTATAAATCTTCTGCTGAGAATATTACAGGCCACAAAATCAAAAATCTGCAATCCGATAATGGCACGGAATTTCGAAACAAATATTTCGATGATTTTTTGAAGAAGCATGGTATTGGCCGCCGGTTGACTGCTCCTTATACGCCGCAACAAAACGGTATAGCTGAAAGACTAAACAGGTCATTAGTAGAGATGGCCAGGTGTATGATGAAAGAATCAGGAGCACCACCTTCGTTCTGGGCGGAAGCGATCAACACGGCATCGTATATCCGGAATAGATGTCCTACGAAAGCGTTATCTGGAGACGTTCCATATACTTACTGGACTGAAAAAGTCCCGACAGTGGCATATATGCGAACATTTGGCACAAAGGCCTACGCTTTGATAAAAGGAAAAAACAAGGGAAAGTTTGAGTCGCGATCAGAAGAATGTATATTACTGGGATATGCTACAGAATCGAAAGCCTATCGATTGTATTCCCCCAGCGACGCACGATTATAATCAGCAATGACGTCAAATTTATGAATGTTCCAGGATTCAAGAGTGCATTTGACGAGTTCTATGATGGGCCAGAAGACTGCATCGATATGCAGCTGGAGAGTATCGCAGACGAACCGGAAGACAGTTCATCGAGTGACGAGGGCACAGCCGAAGAGGCAATTCAGCCGGTGACACACGGTAGAGGACGTCCCAAGATGATAAGGACCATCCGAGGATGCATTTGAAGAGTGCGAAATGGCATTCGCCGCAACATCAAATGATCCTTTGACTATTACAGAAGCACAAAATAGTGACAACGCTGATAACTGGATAAGAGCTATGGAAGACGAATTCATGGCGCAAATTCTCAACAAGACCTGGCAAATTGTTGAACGACCAAAGGAACGCAAAGTAATTGGTAACAAGATGGTTTTCCAAACAAAAGATGACGGCAGCGTATCAGGCAAGAAGAAGGCCCGCTTAGTCGCAAAAGGTTATGCGCAGAAGCCCGGAGAGGATTTTCATGAAACGTATTCGCCTGTGGCGCGATTCACGTTCGTTAGATTGTTAGCTGCTTTATCAGCAGAATTTGATATGGAAATTCACCAAATGGACGTGATAACAGCATACCTTAACGGAGAGCTGGAAGAGAAAGTTTACATGAACATCCCGGAGAACTTCAATGAGTTTATGGAAAAGCTAAAATCTGGTACCCCAATTGATCCAAACAACAACGTCCTGACGATGAGTACGTGAAAGGAGCCAAGGAATGGCGAAAAGCCTTAAAAGTAATTCGAGATCCGGTGTGCTTATTGAAGCGAGCACTATATGGACTACGGCAATCCGGATTACGTTGGTATTGTAAACTTACAAAGAAGTTACAAGAAATCGGACAAGAACCCACTGAGCAGGATCCATGTTTATTCGTTAAACGACAAGACGAAAAACTTCTAATAGTCACGATCTACGTGGACGATTTGTTACTCGCCTCAAATCATCCAGTATGGCTACAGCAAACGAAGGCACATCTCAGCAAGGCATTTAAGATGAAGGATTTCGGTGCAGTGAAAACGTGCTTGGGTATCGAATTCAAACAGGACAAGAAGAAACGTGAAATTTTCATTTTCAAGAAAAGTACATCAAGGCTGTACTTAAGAGATTTGAAATGTGTGATTGCAAACCGGCGATATCACCCATTGAATCAAAGTCAACATTGCGAAGACCAGAGCATCCAAGCGAAGACGAAATGAAAAAGTATCCTTATCAAAACTTAATTGGATCTTTAATGTTTCTTGCAGTTACATCACGACCAGATATAGCATATGCGGTTAATTTTATTAGTCAATTCAACTCATGTTACACGATCGACCACTGGAAAGCAGCGAAACGTATCCTTCGGTACCTAAGCGGTACAAAGACGGTTGGACTTCTCTTCAAGCAGAATCTATATGTGTGGTCGACGCTGATTGGGGAGGAAACTTGACAGATCGACGTTCCTACTCCGGTCAAGCATTTGTATTGGCAGGCGCCGCCATAAGTTGGGAGGCGCGCAAGCAACGTACTGTCGCATTATCAAGTACGGAATCGGAGTATTTAGCCATGTCCGAGGCAGTGAAAGAGGCTTTATACTTGAAAGCTCTTTTGAACAGGATTGGCTTAAAGTTTAAGTGCGTGAGCATCTTCAATGACAATCAAAGCGCTCAGCACTTGGTCAAAGGTTTTGGATTCCATCCTCGCACAAAACACATAGACGTGCGGCACCACTTTATCCAGGAGATGCATAAGAGTGGCGACATTTCTGTGGAGTATATGCAGACAGAGCGTATGCCCGCAGATGTTCTAACGAAAGGCCTAGGCGGCCAAAAGCACAATGAATGTAGTGCATCATTAGGATTAATAAGTATTTAAGATTACCATTTTGAGGGGTGTGTTTGAAATTAACGAATTAACGTAAGCAACAAAATGATAATCTGGTAACCCTAAGTTAAGCATATATTAATCTGGCATCCTTGTAATGAATTTCATCATAAACATAGAATGTTGTGAAATTAGAGTAGTTCGCTTTGAGCCGTGAAGTCGTAAAAACAGCAAATGAATTGACTGTCGAGTTTAATAAACGTTTAATTTCCACAAAACCAACGCTTGCCTATTTATTTGCACTACTGCGATCTGATCGTTGGACCAAATTCCAACAGAATTTTACTTTTTTTTTCTTTTTCAGAATTTTCCGGATTTTTACATTTTTTCATTTTCCAAAATTTTCCGTATTTTTACATTTTTTCATTTTTCAAAATTTTCCCGATTTTTAAATTTTTTATTTTCCAAAATTTTCCCGATTTTTAATTTTTTTCATTTTCCAAAATTTTCCCGAATTTTATATTTTTTCATTTTTTAAATTTTTCATTTTCCAAAATTTTTCCGATTTATACATTTTTTATTATTCAAAATTTTCCGGATTTTTAAATTTTTTATTTTCCAAAATTTTCTTGATTTTTAAATTTTTTCATTTTCCCAAATTTTCCGATTTTTACATTTTTTCATTTTCCAAAATTTTCTCGATTTTTACATTTTTCATTTTTCAAAATTTTTCGGATTTTTACATTTTTTCATTTTTTAAAATTTTTGGATATTTACATTTTTTCATTTTTCAAAATTTTCCTGATTTTTACATTTTTTCATTTTCCAAAATTTCCCGATTTTTACATTTTTTCATTTTTCAAAATTTTCTCGATTTTTACATTTTTCAAAATTTTCCGGATTTTTACATTTTTTCTTTTTCAAAATTTTCCCGATTTTTACATTTTTTCATTTTCCAAAATTTTTCCGATTTTTACATATTTTCATTTTCTAAATTTTTTCCGATTTTTACATTTTTTCATTTTCTAATATTTTCCGATTTTTACATTTTTTCATTTTCCAAAATTTTCCGTATTTTTACATTTTTAAAATTTTCCGGATTTTTACTTTTTTTCATTTTCCAAAATTTTCCCGATTTTTACATTTTTTCATTTTCCAAATTTTTTTTCCGATTTTTACATTTTTTCATTTCTCAAAATTTTCCGGATTTTTACATTTTTTTATTTTCCAAAATTTTCCCGAATTTTACAATTTTTTATTTTTCAAAATTTTTTCGGATTTTTACATTTTTTCATTTTCTAAAATTTTCCCGATTTTTACATGATTTTATTTTCCAAAATTTTCTCGATTTTTACATTTTTTCATTTTTAAAATTTTCCCGATTTTTACATTTTTTTATTTTCCAAAATTTTCCGGAGTTTTACATTTTTTCATTTTCCAAAATTTTCCCGATTTTTACATATTTTAATTTTTCAAAATTTTCCCGATTTTTACATTTTTTCATTTTTCAAAATTTTCCCGATTTTTATATTTTTTCATTTTCCAAAATTTTCTCGATTTTTACACTTTTTCATTTTTTAAAAATTTTCGGATTTTTTTTAAAAATTTTCCGTTTTTTTTTTTTACATTTTTTCATTTTTCATTTTTCCGATTTTAACATTTTTTCATTTTTAAAATTTTCCATATTTTTACATTTTTTCATTTTCAAAATTTTCTGGATTTTTACTATTTTTCATTTTTCAAAATTTTCTGGATTTTTACATTTTTTCATTTTTTTAAATTTTCCCGATTTTTAAATTTTTTCATATTCTAAAATTTTTCCGATTTTTACATTTTTCAAAATTTTCCGGATTTTTAAATTTTTTCATTTTCCAAAATTTTCCGGATTTTTACATTTTTTCATTTTCCAAAATTTTCCGATTTTTACATATTTTCATTTTCCAAAATTTTCTCGATTTTTACATTTTTTCATTTTTCAAAATTTTTCGGATTTTTATATTTTTTAATTTTCAAAATTTTCCGATTTTTACATTTTTCATTTTTCAAAAGTTTCCGGATTTTTACATTTTTTCATTTTCTAAAAATTTTCCGATTTTTACATTTTTTCATTTTTCAAAATTTTTCGGATTTTTACATTTTTTATTTTCCAAAATTTTCCGATTTTTACACTTTTTATTTTCAAAATTTTCCCGATTTTTACATTTTTTCATTTCTAAAATTTTACCGATTTTTACATTTTTCAAAATGTTCCGGATTTTTACATTTTTCCATTTTCCAAAATTTTCTGGATTTTTACATTTTTCATTTTTCAAAATTTTTCCGATTTTTACACTTTTTCATTTTTTAAAATTTTCCCGATTTTTAAAATTTTTCATTTTCCAAAATTTTCCCGATTTTTAAATTTTTTCATTTTTCAAAATTTTCCGGATTTTTACTTTTTTATTTTTCAAAATTTTCCGGATTTTTACATTTTTTCATTTTTCAAAATTTTCCGGATTTTTACATTTTTCATTTTCCAAACTTTTATCGATTTTTACATTTTTTCATTTTCCAAAATTTTCTCGATTTTTACATTTTTTCATTTTTCAAAATTTTCCGATTTTTAAATTTTTTATTTTTCAAAATTTTCCCGATTTTTAAATTTTTCATTTTCCAAAATTTTCCCGAATTTTATATTTTTTCATTTTTTAAAATTTTTCATTTTCCAAAATTTTTCCGATTTATACATTTTTCATTTTCAAAATTTTCCGGATTTTTAAATTTTTTATTTTCCAAAATTTTCTCGATTTTTAAATTTTTTCATTTTCCCAAATTTTTCCGATTTTTACATTTTTTCATTTTCCAAAATTTTCTCGATTTTTACATTTTTCATTTTCAAAATTTTTCGGATTTTTACATTTTTTTTATTTTTCAAAATTTTTCCGATTTTTATATTTTTTCATTTTCAAAATTTTCCCGATTTTTACATTTTTTCATTTTCCAAAATTTTCCCGATATTTACATTTTTTCGTTTTTCAAAATTTTCCCGATTTTTACATTTTTTCATTTTTTAAAATTTTTTGGATATTTACATTTTTTAATTTTTCAAAATTTTCCTGATTTTTACATTTTTTCATTTTCCAAAATTTTCCCGATTTTTACATTTTTTCATTTTCCAAAATTTTCTCGATTTTTAAATTTTTTTATTTTTCAAAATTTTTCGGGTTTTTACATTTTTTCATTTTTCAAAATTTTCCCGATTTTTACATTTTTTCATTTTCCAAAATTTTCCGATTTTTACATATTTTCATTTTTCAAAATTTTCCCGATTTTTACATTTTTTCATTTTTCAAAATTTTCCCGATTTTTACATTTTTTCATTTTTCAAAATTTTCCGGATTTTTACATTTTTTCATTTTTCAAAATTTTCCTGATTTTTACATTTTTTCATTTTTCAAAATTTTTCCTGATTTTTACATTTTTTCATTTTCAAAATTTTCCTGATTTTTACATTTTTTCATTTTTCAAAATTTTCCCGATTTTTACATTTTTTCATTTTTCAAAATTTTCCGGATTTTTACATTTTTTCATTTTTCAAAATTTTCCTGATTTTTACATTTTTTCATTTTTCAAAATTTTCCTGATTTTTACATTTTTTCATTTTTCAAAATTTTCCTGATTTTTACATTTTTTCATTTTTCAAAATTTTCCTGATTTTTACATTTTTTCATTTTTCAAAATTTTCCTGATTTTTACATTTTTTCATTTTTCAAAATTTTCCTGATTTTTACATTTTTTCATTTTTCAAAATTTTTCCTGATTTTTACATTTTTTCATTTTTCAAAATTTTCCTGATTTTTACATTTTTTCATTTTTCAAAATTTTCCTGATTTTTACATTTTTTCATTTTTCAAAATTTTCCTGATTTTTACATTTTTTCATTTTTCAAAATTTTCCTGATTTTTACATTTTTTCATTTTTCAAAATTTTCCTGATTTTTACATTTTTTCATTTTTCAAAATTTTCCTGATTTTTACATTTTTTCATTTTTCAAAATTTTCCTGATTTTTACATTTTTTCATTTTTCAAAATTTTCCTGATTTTTACATTTTTTCATTTTTCAAAATTTTCCTGATTTTTACATTTTTTCATTTTTCAAAATTTTCCTGATTTTTACATTTTTTCATTTTTCAAAATTTTCCTGATTTTTACATTTTTTCATTTTTCAAAATTTTCCTGATTTTTACATTTTTTCATTTTTCAAAATTTTTCCTGATTTTTACATTTTTTCATTTTTCAAAATTTTTCCTGATTTTTACATTTTTTCATTTTTCAAAATTTTTCCTGATTTTTACATTTTTTCATTTTTCAAAATTTTCCTGATTTTTACATTTTTTCATTTTTCAAAATTTTCCTGATTTTTACATTTTTTCATTTTTCAAAATTTTTCCGATTTTTACATTTTTTCATTTTTCAAAATTTTTCCGATTTTTACATTTTTTCATTTTTCAAAATTTTCCTGATTTTTACATTTTTTCATTTTTCAAAATTTTCCTGATTTTTACATTTTTTTTTTCATTTTCCAAAATTTTCCTGATTTTTACATTTTTTCATTTTTCAAAATTTTTCCGATTTTTACATTTTTTCATTTTTCAAAATTTTCCTGATTTTTACATTTTTTCATTTTTCAAAATTTTCCTGATTTTTACATTTTTTCATTTTTCAAAATTTTCCTGATTTTTACATTTTTTCATTTTTCAAAATTTTTCCTGATTTTTACATTTTTTCATTTTTCCAAAATTTTTCCGATTTTTACATTTTTTCATTTTTCAAAAATTTTCCTGATTTTTACATTTTTTCATTTTCAAAATTTTCCTGATTTTTACATTTTTTCATTTTTCAAAATTTTTCCTGATTTTTACATTTTTTCATTTTTCAAAATTTTCCTGATTTTTACATTTTTTCATTTTTCAAAATTTTCCTGATTTTTACATTTTTTCATTTTTCAAAATTTTCCTGATTTTTACATTTTTTCATTTTTCAAAATTTTCCTGATTTTTACATTTTTTCATTTTTCAAAATTTTCCTGATTTTTACATTTTTTCATTTTTCAAAATTTTCCTGATTTTTACATTTTTTCATTTTTCAAATTTTTCCTGATTTTTACATTTTTTCATTTTTCAAAATTTTCCTGATTTTTACATTTTTTCATTTTTCAAAATTTTCCTGATTTTTACATTTTTTCATTTTTCAAAATTTTTCCTGATTTTTACATTTTTTCATTTTTCAAATTTTTCCTGATTTTTACATTTTTTCATTTTTCAAAATTTTCCTGATTTTTACATTTTTTCATTTTTCAAAATTTTCCTGATTTTTACATTTTTTCATTTTTCAAAATTTTTCTGATTTTTACATTTTTTCATTTTTCAAAATTTTCCTGATTTTTACATTTTTTCATTTTTCAAAATTTTTCCTGATTTTTACATTTTTTCATTTTTCAAAATTTTCCTGATTTTTACATTTTTTCATTTTTCAAAATTTTCCTGATTTTTACATTTTTTCATTTTTCAAAATTTTCCTGATTTTTACATTTTTTCATTTTTCAAAATTTTTCCTGATTTTTACATTTTTTCATTTTTCAAAATTTTCCTGATTTTTACATTTTTTCATTTTTCAAAATTTTCCTGATTTTTACATTTTTTCATTTTTCAAAATTTTCCTGATTTTTACATTTTTTCATTTTTCAAAATTTTCCTGATTTTTACATTTTTTCATTTTTCAAAATTTTCCTGATTTTTACATTTTTTCATTTTTCAAAATTTTCCTGATTTTTACATTTTTTCATTTTTCAAAATTTTCCTGATTTTTACATTTTTTCATTTTTCAAAATTTTCCTGATTTTTACATTTTTTCATTTTTCAAAATTTTCCTGATTTTTACATTTTTTCATTTTTCAAAATTTTCCTGATTTTTACATTTTTTCATTTTTCAAAATTTTTCCTGATTTTTACATTTTTTCATTTTTCAAAATTTTCCTGATTTTTACATTTTTTCATTTTTCAAAATTTTCCTGATTTTTACATTTTTTCATTTTTCAAAATTTTCCTGATTTTTACATTTTTTCATTTTTCAAAATTTTCCTGATTTTTACATTTTTTCATTTTTCAAAATTTTCCTGATTTTTACATTTTTTCATTTTTCAAAATTTTCCTGATTTTTACATTTTTTCATTTTTCAAAATTTTTCCTGATTTTTACATTTTTTCATTTTTCAAAATTTTCCTGATTTTTACATTTTTTCATTTTTCAAAATTTTCCTGATTTTTACATTTTTTCATTTTTCAAAATTTTCCTGATTTTTATTTTCATTTTTTTAAAATTTTTCCTGATTTTTACATTTTTTCATTTTTCAAAATTTTTCCTGATTTTTACATTTTTTCATTTTTCAAAATTTTCCTGATTTTTACATTTTTTCATTTTTCAAAATTTTCCTGATTTTTACATTTTTTCATTTTTCAAAATTTTCCTGATTTTTACATTTTTTCATTTTTCAAAATTTTCCTGATTTTTACATTTTTTCATTTTTCAAAATTTTTCTGATTTTTACATTTTTTCATTTTTCAAAATTTTCCTGATTTTTACATTTTTTCATTTTTCAAAATTTTCCTGATTTTTACATTTTTTCATTTTTCAAAATTTTCCTGATTTTTACATTTTTTCATTTTTCAAAATTTTTCCTGATTTTTACATTTTTTCATTTTTCAAAATTTTCCTGATTTTTACATTTTTTCATTTTTCAAAATTTTCCTGATTTTTACATTTTTTCATTTTTCAAAATTTTCCTGATTTTTACATTTTTTCATTTTCAAAAATTTTCCTGATTTTTACATTTTTTCATTTTTCAAAATTTTTCCTGATTTTTACATTTTTTCATTTTTCAAAATTTTCCTGATTTTTACATTTTTTCATTTTTCAAAATTTTCCTGATTTTTACATTTTTTCATTTTTCAAAATTTTCCTGATTTTTACATTTTTTCATTTTTCAAAATTTTCCTGATTTTTACATTTTTTCATTTTTCAAAATTTTCCTGATTTTTACATTTTTTCATTTTTCAAAATTTTCCTGATTTTTACATTTTTTCATTTTTCAAAATTTTCCTGATTTTTACATTTTTTCATTTTTCAAAATTTTTCCTGATTTTTACATTTTTTCATTTTTCAAAATTTTCCTGATTTTTACATTTTTTCATTTTTCAAAATTTTCCTGATTTTTACATTTTTTCATTTTTCAAAATTTTCCTGATTTTTACATTTTTTCATTTTTCAAAATTTTCCTGATTTTTACATTTTTTCATTTTTCAAAATTTTCCTGATTTTTACATTTTTTCATTTTTCAAAATTTTTCCTGATTTTTACATTTTTTCATTTTTCAAAATTTTCCTGATTTTTACATTTTTTCATTTTTCAAAATTTTCCTGATTTTTACATTTTTTCATTTTTCAAAATTTTCCTGATTTTTACATTTTTTCATTTTCAAAATTTTCCCGATTTTTACATTTTTTCATTTTTCAAAATTTTCCTGATTTTTACATTTTTTCATTTTTCAAAATTTTCCTGATTTTTACATTTTTTCATTTTTCAAAATTTTCCTGATTTTTACATTTTTTCATTTTTCAAAATTTTCCTGATTTTTACATTTTTTCATTTTTCAAAATTTTCCTGATTTTTACATTTTTTCATTTTTCAAAATTTTCCTGATTTTTACATTTTTTCATTTTTCAAAATTTTCCTGATTTTTACATTTTTTCATTTTTCAAAATTTTCCTGATTTTTACATTTTTTCATTTTTCAAAATTTTTCTGATTTTTACATTTTTTCATTTTTCAAAATTTTTCCTGATTTTTACATTTTTTCATTTTTCAAAATTTTCCTGATTTTTACATTTTTTCATTTTTCAAAAATTTTCCTGATTTTTACATTTTTTCATTTTTCAAAATTTTCCTGATTTTTACATTTTTTCATTTTTCAAAATTTTCCTGATTTTTACATTTTTTCATTTTTCAAAATTTTCCTGATTTTTACATTTTTTCATTTTTCAAAATTTTCCTGATTTTTACATTTTTTCATTTTTCAAAATTTTCCTGATTTTTACATTTTTTCATTTTTCAAAATTTTCCTGATTTTTACATTTTTTCATTTTTCAAAATTTTCCTGATTTTTACATTTTTTCATTTTTCAAAATTTTCCTGATTTTTACATTTTTTCATTTTTCAAAATTTTCCTGATTTTTACATTTTTTCATTTTTCAAAATTTTCCTGATTTTTACATTTTTTCATTTTTCAAAATTTTCCTGATTTTTACATTTTTTCATTTTTCAAAATTTTCCTGATTTTTACATTTTTTCATTTTTCAAAATTTTCCTGATTTTTACATTTTTTCATTTTTCAAAATTTTCCTGATTTTTACATTTTTTCATTTTTCAAAATTTTTCCTGATTTTTACATTTTTTCATTTTTCAAAATTTTCCTGATTTTTACATTTTTTCATTTTTCAAAATTTTCCTGATTTTTACATTTTTTCATTTTTCAAAATTTTTCCTGATTTTTACATTTTTTCATTTTTCAAAATTTTCCTGATTTTTACATTTTTTCATTTTTCAAAATTTTCCTGATTTTTACATTTTTTCATTTTTCAAAATTTTCCTGATTTTTACATTTTTTCATTTTTCAAAATTTTCCTGATTTTTACATTTTTTCATTTTTCAAAATTTTTCTGATTTTTACATTTTTTCATTTTTCAAAATTTTTCCTGATTTTTACATTTTTTCATTTTTCAAAATTTTTCCTGATTTTTACATTTTTTCATTTTTCAAAATTTTTCCTGATTTTTACATTTTTTCATTTTTCAAAATTTTCCTGATTTTTACATTTTTTCATTTTTCAAAATTTTCCTGATTTTTACATTTTTTCATTTTTCAAAATTTTCCTGATTTTTACATTTTTTCATTTTTTTCAAAATTTTCCTGATTTTTACATTTTTTCATTTTTCAAAATTTTCCTGATTTTTACATTTTTTCATTTTTCAAAATTTTCCTGATTTTTACATTTTTTCATTTTTCAAAATTTTTCCTGATTTTTACATTTTTTCATTTTTCAAAATTTTCCTGATTTTTACATTTTTTCATTTTTCAAAATTTTTCCTGATTTTTACATTTTTTCATTTTTCAAAATTTTCCTGATTTTTACATTTTTTCATTTTTCAAAATTTTCCTGATTTTTACATTTTTTCATTTTTCAAAATTTTCCTGATTTTTACATTTTTTCATTTTTCAAAATTTTCCTGATTTTTACATTTTTTCATTTTTCAAAAAAATTTTTCCTGATTTTTACATTTTTTCATTTTTCAAAATTTTTCCTGATTTTTACATTTTTTCATTTTTCAAAATTTTTCCTGATTTTTACATTTTTTCATTTTTCAAAATTTTCCTGATTTTTACATTTTTTCATTTTTCAAAATTTTCCTGATTTTTACATTTTTTCATTTTTCAAAATTTTCCTGATTTTTACATTTTTTCATTTTTCAAAATTTTTCCTGATTTTTACATTTTTTCATTTTTCAAAATTTTCCTGATTTTTACATTTTTTCATTTTTCAAAATTTTCCTGATTTTTACATTTTTTCATTTTTCAAAATTTTCCTGATTTTTACATTTTTTCATTTTTCAAAATTTTCCTGATTTTTACATTTTTTCATTTTTCAAAATTTTTCCTGATTTTTACATTTTTTCAAATTTTTCCGAAAATTTTTGATTTTTACAAATTTTTCATTTTTCAAAATTTTCCTGATTTTTACATTTTTTCATTTTTCAAAATTTTCCTGATTTTTACATTTTTTCATTTTTCAAAATTTTCCTGATTTTTACATTTTTTCATTTTTCAAAATTTTCCTGATTTTTACATTTTTTCATTTTTCAAATTTTTCCTGATTTTTACATTTTTTCATTTTTCAAAATTTTCCTGATTTTTACATTTTTTCATTTTTCAAAATTTTCCTGATTTTTACATTTTTTCATTTTTCAAAATTTTCCTGATTTTTACATTTTTTCATTTTTCAAAATTTTCCTGATTTTTACATTTTTTCATTTTTCAAAATTTTTCCTGATTTTTACATTTTTTCATTTTTTTCAAAATTTTTCCTGATTTTTACATTTTTTCATTTTCCAAAATTTTCCTGATTTTTACATTTTTTCATTTTTCAAAATTTTCCTGATTTTTACATTTTTTCATTTTTCAAAATTTTCCTGATTTTTACATTTTTTCATTTTTCAAAATTTTCCTGATTTTTACATTTTTTCATTTTTCAAAATTTTCCCGATTTTTACATTTTTTCATTTTTCAAAATTTTCCTGATTTTTACATTTTTTTCATTTTCCAAAATTTTTCAAAATTTTTCCTGATTTTTACATTTTTTCATTTTTCAAAATTTTCCTGATTTTTACATTTTTTCATTTTTTCAAAATTTTCCTGATTTTTACATTTTTTCATTTTTCAAAATTTTCCTGATTTTTACATTTTTTCATTTTTCAAAATTTTCCTGATTTTTACATTTTTTCATTTTTCAAAATTTTCCTGATTTTTACATTTTTTCATTTTTCAAAATTTTCCTGATTTTACATTTTTTCATTTTTCAAAATTTTCCTGATTTTTACATTTTTTCATTTTCAAAATTTTCCTGATTTTTACATTTTTTCATTTTTCAAAATTTTCCTGATTTTTACATTTTTTCATTTTTCAAAATTTTCCTGATTTTTACATTTTTTCATTTTTCTAAAATTTTTCCGATTTTTACATTTTTTCATTTTTCAAAAATTTTCCTGATTTTTACATTTTTTCATTTTTCAAAATTTTCCTGATTTTTACATTTTTTCATTTTTCAAAATTTTCTGATTTTTACATTTTTTCATTTTTCAAAATTTTCCTGATTTTTACATTTTTTCATTTTTCAAAATTTTCCTGATTTTTCATTTTTCAAAATTTTCCTGATTTTTACATTTTTTCATTTTTCAAAATTTTCCTGATTTTTACATTTTTTCATTTTTCAAAATTTTCCTGATTTTTACATTTTTTCATTTTTCCAAAATTTTCCTGATTTTTACATTTTTTCATTTTCCAAAATTTTCCGATTTTTACATTTTTTCATTTTTCAAAATTTTCCTGATTTTTACATTTTTTCATTTTTCCAAAATTTTCCTGATTTTTACATTTTTTCATTTTTCAAAATTTTCCTTGATTTTCAAAATTTTCTCGATTTTTACATTTTTTCATTTTTCAAAATTTTTCCGATTTTTACATTTTTTCATTTCTCAAAATTTTC
>JAHQRP010000057.1:0-17354 GCA_023558445.1 Drosophila pallidifrons
AAATCCGAAAATTTTGAAAATGAAAAATGTAAAAATCGGGAAAATTTTGAAAATGAAAAAATGTAAAAATCGGGAAAATTTTGAAAATGAAAAATGTAAAAATCGGAAAATTTTGAAAATGAAAAATGTAAAAATCGGAAAATTTTGAAAATGAAAAATGTAAAAATCGGAAAATTTTGAAAATGAAAAAATGTAAAAATCGGAAAATTTTGAAAATGAAAAATGTAAAAATCGGAAAAATTTTGAAAATGAAAAATGTAAAAATCGGAAAATTTTGAAAATGAAAAAATGTAAAAATCGGAAAATTTTGGAAAATGAAAAAATGTAAAAATCCGGAAAATTTTGAAAATGAAAAATGTAAAAAAAAATGTAAAAATCGGGAAAATTTTGAAAATGAAAAATGTAAAAATCGGGAAAATTTTGAAAATGAAAAATGTAAAAATCGGAAAATTTTGAAAATGAAAAATGTAAAAATCGGAAAATTTTGAAAATGAAAAATGTAAAAATCGGGAAAATTTTGAAAATGAAAAAATGTAAAAATCGGAAAATTTTGAAAATGAAAAAATGTAAAAATCGGAAAATTTTGAAAATGAAAAATGTAAAAATCGGGAAAATTTTGAAAATGAAAAATGTAAAAATCGGGAAAATTTTGAAAATAAAAAATGTAAAAATCGGGAAAAATTTTGAAAAATGAAAATTTTGAAAAATTAAAAATCGGGAAAATTTTGAAAATGAAAAATGTAAAAATCGGAAAATTTTGAAAATAAAAAATGTAAAAATCGGAAAATTTTGAAAATAAAAAATGTAAAAACCCGGAAAAATTTTGAAAAATGTAAAAATCGGGAAAATTTTGAAAATGAAAAATGTGAAAATCGGGAAAATTTTGAAAATTGGAAAAAATGTAAAAATCAGGAAAATTTTGAAAATGAAAAATGTAAAAATCCGGAAAATTTTGAAAAATGAAAAATGTAAAAATCGGAAAATTTTGGAAAATGAAAAATGTAAAAATTGAAAAATAATTTTGAAAATGAAAAAATGGAAAAATCGGGAAAATTTTGAAAATGAAAAAATGTAAAAATCGGGAAAATTTTGAAAATGAAAAATGTAAAAATCGGAAAAATTTTTGAAAATGAAAAATGTAAAAATCCGGAAAATTTTGAAAAAATGAAAAATGTAAAAATCGGAAAATTTTGAAAATGAAAAAATGTAAAAATACGGAAAATTTTGAAAAATAAAAAAAATGTAAAAATCGGAAAATTTTGAAAAATGAAAAAATGTAAAAATCGGGAAAATTTTGAAAATGAAAAAATGTAAAAATCGGGAAAATTTTGAAAATGAAAAATGTAAAAATCCGGAAAATTTTGAAAAATGAAAAAATGTAAAAATCCGGAAAATTTTGGAAAATGAAAAAATGTAAAAAATCGGAAAAATTTTGAAAATGAAAAAATGTAAAAATCGGGAAAATTTTGAAAATAAAAAAATGTAAAAATCGGAAAATTTTAAAAAATGAAAAATGTAAAAATCGGGAAAATTTTGAAAATGAAAAAATGTAAAAATCGGGAAAATTTTGAAAAATGAAAAAATGTAAAAATCGGAAAATTTTGAAAATGAAAAAATGTAAAAATCGGGAAAATTTTGAAAAATGAAAAAATGTAAAAATCCGGAAAATTTTGAAAATGAAAAATGTAAAAATCGGAAAATTTTGAAAATGAAAATGTAAAAATCGGGAAAATTTTGGAAAATGAAAAAATGTAAAAAATCGGAAAATTTTGAAAATGAAAAAATGTAAAAATCGGAAAATTTTGAAAAATGAAAAATGTAAAAATCGGAAAATTTTGAAAATGAAAAATGTAAAAATCGGAAAATTTTGAAAATGAAAAAATGTAAAAATCGGGAAAATTTTGAAAATGAAAAAATGTAAAAATCGGGAAAATTTTGAAAATTGGAAAAAATGTAAAAATCGGGAAAATTTTTGAAATTGAAAAAATGTAAAAAAAAATGTAAAAATGAAAAAATTTCGGGAAAATGAAAAATGTAAAAATCGGGAAAATTTTGGAAAATGAAAAAATGTAAAAATCCGGAAAATTTTGAAAAATGAAAAAATGTAAAAATCGGGAAAATTTTGAAAATGAAAAAATGTAAAAATCGGGAAAATTTTGAAAATGAAAAAATGTAAAAATCGGGAAAATTTTGAAAATGAAAAAATGTAAAAATCGGAAAATTTTGAAAATGAAAAAATGTAAAAATCGGAAAATTTTGAAAATGAAAAAATGTAAAAATCGGGAAAATTTTGAAAATGAAAAAATGTAAAAATCGGGAAAATTTTGAAAATGAAAAAATGTAAAAATCGGGAAAATTTTGAAAATGAAAAAATGTAAAAATACGGAAAATTTTGAAAAATGAAAAAATGTAAAAATCGGGAAAATTTTGAAAATGAAAAAATGTAAAAATCGGGAAAATTTTGAAAATGAAAAAATGTAAAAATCGGAAAATTTTGAAAATGAAAAAATGTAAAAATCGGGAAAATTTTGAAAATGAAAAATGTAAAAATCCGGAAAATTTTGAAAATGAAAAAATGTAAAAATCGGAAAAAAATTTTGGAAAATGAAAAAATGTAAAAATCGGGAAAATTTTGAAAATGAAAAAATGTAAAAATCGGGAAAATTTTGAAAATGAAAAAATGTAAAAATCGGAAAATTTTGAAAATGAAAAAATGTAAAAATCGGAAAATTTTGAAAATGAAAAAAAATGTAAAAATCGGAAAATTTTGAAAATGAAAAAATGTAAAAATTAGGAAAATTTTGAAAATGAAAAAATGTAAAAATCGGGAAAATTTTGAAAATGAAAAAATGTAAAAATCGGGAAAATTTTGAAAATGAAAAAAAAAATGTAAAAATCGTGAAAATTTTGAAAATGAAAAATGTAAAAATCGGGAAAATTTTGAAAATGAAAAAATGTAAAAATCGGAAAAATTTTGAAAATGAAAAAATGTAAAAATCGGGAAAATTTTGAAAAAATGTAAAAATCGGGAAAATTTTGGAAATTGAAAAAATGTAAAAATCGGAAAATTTTGAAAATGAAAAAATGTAAAAATCGGAAAAATTTTGAAAATGAAAAAATGTAAAAATCGGAAAATTTTGAAAATGAAAAAATGTAAAAATCGGGAAAATTTTGAAAATGAAAAATGTAAAAATCGGAAAATTTTGGAAAATGAAAAAATGTAAAAATCGGAAAATTTTGAAAAAAAGTAAAAATCGGGAAAAAAAAATGTAAAAATCGGGAAAATTTTGAAAATGAAAAAATGTAAAAATCCGGAAAATTTTGAAAATGAAAAAATGTAAAAATCCGGAAAATTTTGAAAATGAAAAAATGTAAAAATCGGAAAATTTTGAAAATGAAAAAATGTAAAAATCGGGAAAATTTTGAAAATGAAAAAATGTAAAAATCGGGAAAATTTTGAAAATGAAAAAATGTAAAAATCGGGAAAATTTTGAAAATGAAAAAATGTAAAAATCGGAAAAATTTTGAAAAAAAAAAAAAAAATGTAAAAATCGGAAAATGAAAAATGTAAAAATCGGAAAATTTGAAAATGAAAAAAAATGTAAAAATCGGGAAAATTTTGAAAATGAAAAAATGTAAAAATCGGAAAATTTTGAAAATGAAAAATGTAAAAATCGGAAAATTTTGAAAATGAAAAAATGTAAAAATCGGGAAAATTTTGAAAATGAAAAATGTAAAAATCGGGAAAATTTTGAAAATTGAAAAAATGTAAAAATCGGGAAAATTTTGAAAATGAAAAATGTAAAAATCCGGAAAATTTTGAAAATGAAAAAATGTAAAAATCGGAAAATTTTGAAAATGAAAAATGTGAAAATCGGGAAAATTTTGAAAATGAAAAAATGTAAAAATCCGGAAAATTTTGAAAATGAAAAAATGTAAAAATCGGGAAAATTTTGAAAATAAAAAAATGTAAAAATCGGGAAAATTTTTGAAATTGAAAAAATGTAAAAATCCGGAAAATTTTTGAAATTGAAAAAATGTAAAAATCGGGAAAATTTTGAAAATGAAAAATGTAAAAATCGGGAAAATTTTGAAAAATGAAAAATGTAAAAATTTTTTTTTTTTTTTTTTTTTATTTTTGTATGTTTTATATTTTGAATCTTCTCTTACGAGACTAACAAAATGTGTTTAAATCTTAAAAATACTACATTATTCTAACAGTTTCTTAAACTGTATTTATGGTAGGCGGTCCTAGTAATTGTCGCTGGATGGGACGGTCGTTACGACGAAGGCGGAATCGGCTGCATACTAATGTTAGTGCTCTAGCAAGGTGATTTGATGGTTCGACAGCTTGATGTAGTAATTTTCCATGTGTTGTGCTATTTCATCTCGGACGGAAGTATATTCAAGTCTCTCTGAATGTTTTCACTCCGAACGTACCACGGTGCCCCGGTGATAGTTCTAAGGATCTTTGCTTGGGCTCTCTGCACGATCTCTACGTTGCTGTTGCTGGCGCTCCCCACAACTGAGAGCCATAAGTCCAGATTGGTTTCAGAACGGAGTTATAGAGCAGGACCTTGTAATCCAGACTAAGGGGGGAGCGGGAGTTTATAAGCCAATGCAGACTGTTTGCCTTCAGCCTTAGGTGAGTTCTTTTAGCTTCAATGTGCGTGCGCCAGGTGAGCCGTCTGTCGAGATGTACGCCAAGATACGTTACTTCATCTGATTGGGGAAGCACGGTGTTGTTTAGTGTAAGGTTGGGGCAATTTCGTCTATTTAAGGTAAAAGTTACGTGTTTACATTTTTGCTCATTTACTTTTATACGCCAGTCTGAGAGCCATTTCTCTACAGCGTATAGATGGGTCGCAAGTTGCGCTGAAGCTTGTTGTGGAAATTTAGATCGGCTAAGGATCGCGGTGTCGTCGGCAAACGTAGACATAGTCAGTTGTCTACTCGTAGGGATATCAGAAGTGTAGAGTAGATATAGAGTCGGCCCGAGAACGCTGCCTTGAGGAACACCAGCTTCGATATTATGTTCAGCTGACATGACGGTATTGCATCTCACTACAAATATCCTGTTGTAAAGATATGACTTCAAGAGTTTATGCGTGCTATTAGGGAGCATTATTTTGATTTTGTGCATTAGGCCGTCAAGCCATACTCTGTCGAATGCTTGAGAGACGTCCAAAAATACCGCAGTGCAGTACTCCCTATTCTCGAATGCTGTTCGAATTTCTGATGTTATGCGGTTCACCTGTTCGATAGTTCCATGCTTTTCGCGAAAACCGAATTGATGTGCTGGGATACTATTATGTCTTCTTAAGTATGGTATGATACGGGTTAAAAGGCATTTCTCAAAGAGTTTTGATAAACACGAAAGTAGGCTTATTGGTCTGTATGAGGAGGTGAGAGTGTGGTCTTTTCCTGGCTTTGGTATCATTATGATGATTGACTTTTTCCACCTCTTCGGGAAGCAGCCGATTCTTGTCATCGCGTTGAAGAGTTGGCATATGGTACCAACAGCACATAGTGGGAGTTCAATAAGCATTTTTGGTGTTATTAGATCGCAGCCCGGAGATTTTCGCGGTTGCAGCTGCTCTTTTATAATTTTTATGACTTCACATACAATTGGTTCGGCAATAGGGAAGTCTACTTCTGTTTGTAAACGTATATTAGGCAGGTTTGTTACTGGATTTGGCTGGAAAACATTTTGAAGGTGGGCAGCGAATGTGTCGGCTCGGTCTTTGTCGCTTCGGGCCCAGCAACCTGCAGGGGTCCGTAATGGCGTAACCGTTGCTGTTGGTGCGCTCAGTGTTGAGTGAGCTTTCCAAAGTGGAAATTTTGAGCTGGTTGGAGATAGTTGCTCTATATAGCGCTGTATGGATCTGTCTTCTTCTTGTCGTAGAGCCTGGGTGAGTCGACGTGAAGCTTCTTTTAACTGTTGTTTTGCAGATGGCGATCGAGATAATTGCCATTCGCGCCGGGAGCGACGCTTTGCCAGAACTAACTGCTCTATTTCTGCATTCGTGTGCTTGGTGTTATGTGTTATATTTTGCCTACGTGGTGTTGCGATTCGAGCCGCTGAAACCAGAACTGTTTCGATATTGTTTACGGTTCTGTTGATGTCATCTTCGTCGGTTAGCCGTGGTGTAAGTTCAATGTGTGAACTTATGTATTTTTTGAATTTGAGCCAGTTTGTGCTGTTAGAGGTTAGCATGACGGGGTTGTCATTACTAACTGGCTGTTGGTTTAGGCCAAAGAGTACAGGCGAGTGGTCTGATGATAGATCCGGTAGAGAACAAGCGCTAATCAGATTACGTGGGATGTTTTTTGTAACTGCGAAGTCAATCAAGTCTGGCAATTTTCTTGGATCACTAGGCCAGTGAGTTGGTGAACCAGGGGAAACGCAGTCAAGCTTGTTGCTAGGTTTTATAATTGCTTGATACAGCTGTCTTCCTTTCGGGGACACGAGGCGAGATCCCCAGTGCGTGTGCTTAGCGTTATAGTCTCCTGCTGCTATAAAGTAGTTGCCTAGCGAGTTGAAGTAGTCAATAAATTGGGCTTCGGATATCGTAAAGCGAGGAGGACAGTATACCGCGGCTAGTGTTATATTGTGACAATCCAACTGTATAATGATAGATGTGGCTTGCAGATAGCTAGTTGCAAACGCATTGTGGAAGTGGTGCTTAATGCGGTTTTTAATCAGTATTCCAGTGCCTCCATGGGCCTTTCCATCAGGATGATTTGTACTGTAGAACAAATACCCTCGGATTTGGAAATTGTATTTGTTGGTAAGGTGGGTTTCTGCTAGTAGCATTACGTCGATTTCATTGTCATTCATGAATTGTGCTAACTCAATTTTGTGCCGTGGAACGCCGTTGGCATTCCACAGTGCAATGCGTAGGGGAGCCATTGATTATTTTGATAGAGTGTTTTGGAGCATCTGAATCAAAATATTTTGATTTGTCATCAGACTTTGCATGGTTGTTCTCATAAAAGCAATGAATTCCTCCATGCTTTGTTGCAGTCTGAGTATCATCGTTTCCATTTTATATTCTTTGTGCTCTACGGGTTGGTAAGGGACTGTAGGTGGTGATTGGTCATTGCAAGCAGGGCTCGCCTGATTCGATTTTATAACGCTTGCAAAGCTTACGTTTTTTGTTACGTTGGAACTACCGAGTGATGACCTGGCTGCTGACGAAAAGAAAACTTCAGGCGTGAGTTTGAGGGTATTAATGGTGCGTTGTGGGATCGCGTTGTTAAGACTTTTTGGTTGATACGACTTTTTAACTCCTTGTATACTGGACAGCCTCTGTAGTTTGCGGTGTGGTTTCCTCCACAGTTACTACATTTTTTAGTGGTTGGGTCCTTTTGTGCTTTACATTCAGCTGATGTATGCAGTCCTCCGCAAGCTACGCATACAGAGCGGAGTGTGCAGTAAGATTTAGTGTGTCCGTATTCTTGGCAATTTGCGCACTGGACCGGGCCATTACGTTTGTGCGGCTCTTCGACTGTAATTCTGCGATGCAGTAAGAACTGAATTTTGTAGATGGATGTACTTCGTTTTTCTTGAGGGCCTTGGAGTCAGGAACGAGTTCCACTTTGAAGAGAGGTTGCGGTTGCTTGTTTCTATTGCGGATATTTATAACGGTTTTTACGTTGAAACCTTTATCTTTTAGTGCCTGTTCTACTTCAGTAGTGTTAACATCTGGTTCGATGCCTTTTATGACCACTTGTTGTCCTTTGCTACTTTTTAGCTGATAAGTGTAGTAACTTTTTTCTTGGCGTTTAGGAGCTCCGTCAATTTTCTGAAGTTTTCTTCGCTTTTCACTTGGACCTTGGTTTCATGAATGTCTCCTTTAGTCAAGGGGATTACATGGAAGCTATCTTTACCAATAAGATCGATAATTGTGTTCACAAGGTTGTTAGAATTTTCTCTCGGATGTATAGCGGAGGCGGCTTCGCTTTGCTTTTGTCCGCATCCGTGACTGTAGAAGGCATTTCGTTGGAGATGTCAGCCAAAATTTCAAATCTATTTGCTGTATTAGGGTTCTGCATAGTTCCTTGATCGGAGGAAGCCCGATTGATTTTTGCAACGTTACCCATTTTCGAGCCCTGTGGACTTTGTTTTCTTTTAATGTTTACGTAGCGATCCATGCCAGTCTGTATGGTCGAACCTTGCTTTTTACTTGGTGCGTTTGTCAGTGCAAACTCAGCTGACACAGCAGGTGGAACGATCGACGGTATCGGGTATACAGACGAAACTGATGTTGTTGTTGTCGTCATTGCATTTACAGTTGCAACTGACGTCACTGTGCTAGTTACCGTGGCCAGACATGTGTGCAGTTGGGGCGAGGCAAAGCAAGGAAGGGGAAACACATTTATCGCTTACCTCGCTTTGCGCTGTCGGTAACGCAGACGGAGAGAGAGAGTGCGCCCTTTCGTTGAGAGTAGGCTTGAGTTCGTTTTTCGGTGTTGGGGTTAACGCTCGCGGTTGATCGGCAGAAGCTTTTGTTTTTGCTGATTCGTCTGCATCTGTCGACACGATTTTGAAGTATGCATTGCTAAGAGAGCGCCGACGCTCGTCTAGCTGACGTTGGCGCTGCGACCGAAGCTCGCTTTGGTTCATCACCTTATTTACTTTATGTTGGTTTTATATGTTTATTATTATTAGTTACAAAAGTGCACTAGTTTTAAACACAAAATAAAAGTAAGTTGCGACTTTTCATCGCACTAAGCGTCTTTTCGCCGTTTGTCTTGATTGATATCGGGTTTTTTTTTTTTTTTTTTGAAAATATAATTGGTTGTCTTCCGGAGCACAAAGTGAAATAAAAACACGTAAAACTCGTTGACGTTCGAAAAATTGTAAAAATCGGAAAATTTTAGAAAATGAAAAATGTAAAAATCGGGAAAATTTTGAAAATGAAAAAATGTAAAAATCGGGAAAATTTTGGAAAATGAAAAAATGTAAAAATCGGGAAAATTTTGAAAATAAAAAATGTAAAAATCCGGAAAATTTTGATAAATGTAAAAATCGGAAAATTTTTGAAAATGAAAAATGTAAAAATCGGGAAAATTTTGAAAATGAAAAATGAAAAAAAATGTAAAAAATCGGAAAAATTTTGAAAATGAAAAAATGTAAAAATCGGAAAATTTTGAAAATGAAAAAATGTAAAAATCGGAAAATTTTGAAAATGAAAAAATGTAAAAATCGGAAAATTTTGAAAATGAAAAAATGTAAAAATCGGGAAAATTTTGAAAATGAAAAAATGTAAAAATCGGAAAATTTTGAAAATGAAAAAAAATGTAAAAATCGGGAAAATTTTGAAAATGAAAAAATGTAAAAATCGGAAAATTTTGAAAATGAAAAAATGTAAAAATCGGGAAAATTTTGAAAATGAAAAAATGTAAAAATCGGGTAAATTTTGAAAATGAAAAAATGTAAAAATCGGAAAATTTTTGAAAATTGAAAAAATGTAAAAATCGGGAAAATTTTGAAAATGAAAAAATGTAAAAATCGGAAAATTTTGAAAATGAAAAAACGTAAAAATCTGAAAATTTTAAGAATATGAAAAAATGTTAAAATCGGGAAAATTTTGAAAAATGAAAAAATGTAAAAATCGTGAAAATTTTGAAAATGTAAAAAAAATGCAAAAAATCGGAAAATTTTGAAAATTGAAAAAATGTAAAAATCGGAAAATTTTGAAAAATGAAAAAATGTAAAAATCGGAAAATTTTGAAAATGAAAAAATGTAAAAATCGGAAAATTTTGAAAATGAAAAATGTAAAAATCGGAAAATTTTGAAAATGAAAAAATGTAAAAATCGGGAAAATTTTGAAAATGAAAAAATGTAAAAATCGGGAAAATTTCGGAAAAAATGAAAAAATGTAAAAATCGGAAAATTTTGAAAATGAAAAAATGTAAAAATCGGGAAAATTTTTGAAATTGAAAAAATGTAAAAATCGGGAAAATTTTGAAAATGAAAAAATGTAAAAATCGGGAAAATTTTGAAAATGAAAAAATGTAAAAATCGGGAAAATTTTGGAAAATGAAAAAATGTAAAAATCGGAAAATTTTGAAAAATGAAAAAATGTAAAAATCGGGAAAATTTTGAAAATTGGAAAAAATGTAAAAATCGGGAAAATTTTGAAAATGAAAAAATGTAAAAATCGGGAAAATTTTGAAAATGAAAAAATGTAAAAATCGGGAAAATTTTGAAAATGAAAAAATGTAAAAATCGGGAAAATTTTGAAAATGAAAAAATGTAAAAATCGGGAAAATTTTGAAAATGAAAAAATGTAAAAATCGGGAAAATTTTGAAAAATGAAAAATGTAAAAATCGGAAAATTTTGAAAATGAAAAAATGTAAAAATCGGAAAAATTTGAAAAATTAAAAAAAAATGTAAAAATCGGGAAAATTTTGAAAATGAAAAAATGTAAAAATCGGAAAATTTTGAAAATGAAAAAATGTAAAAATCGGGAAAATTTTGAAAATGAAAAAATGTAAAAATCGGGAAAATTTTGAAAATGAAAAAATGTAAAAATCGGGAAAATTTTGAAAATGAAAAAATGTAAAAATCGGGAAAATTTTGAAAATTGGAAAAAATGTAAAAATCGGGAAAATTTTTGAAATTGAAAAAATGTAAAAATCGGGAAAATTTTGAAAATGAAAAAATGTAAAAATCGGGAAAATTTTGAAAATTGAAAAAATGTAAAAATCGGAAAATTTTGAAAATGAAAAAATGTAAAAATCGGAAAATTTTGGAAATGAAAAAATGTAAAAATCCGGAAAATTTTGAAAATGAAAAAATGTAAAAATCGGGAAAATTTTGAAAATTGGAAAAAATGTAAAAATCGGAAAATTTTGAAAATGAAAAAATGTAAAAATCGGGAAAATTTTGAAAATTGGAAAAAATGTAAAAATCGGGAAAATTTTGAAAATGAAAAAATGTAAAAATCGGAAAATTTTGAAAATGAAAAAATGTAAAAATCGGAAAATTTTGAAAATGAAAAAATGTAAAAATCGGGAAAATTTTGAAAATTGAAAAAATGTAAAAATCGGGAAAATTTTGGAAATTGAAAAAAAAATGTAAAAATCGGAAAATTTTGAAAATGAAAAAATGTAAAAATCGGGAAAATTTTGAAAATGAAAAAATGTAAAAATCGGGAAAATTTTGAAAATGAAAAATGTAAAAATCGGAAAATTTTTGAAAATTAAAAAAATGTAAAAATCGGGAAAATTTAGAAATTGAAAACAAATGTGAAAATCGGGAAAATTTTGAAAATGAAAAAATGTAAAAATCGGGAAAATTTTGAAAATGAAAAAATGTAAAAATCGGGAAAATTTTGAAAATGAAAAAATGTAAAAATCGGGAAAATTTTGAAAATTGAAAAATGTAAAAATCGGGAAAATTTTGAAAATTGGAAAAAATGTAAAAATCGGGAAAATTTTGAAAATTGAAAAAATGTAAAAATCGGGAAAATTTTGAAAATGAAAAATGTAAAAATCGGAAAATTTTGAAAAATGAAAAAATGTAAAAATCGGAAAATTTTGAAAATGAAAAAATGTAAAAATCGGGAAAATTTTGAAAATGAAAAAATGTAAAAATCGGGAAAATTTTGAAAATGAAAAAATGTAAAAATCGTGAAAATTTTGAAAATGAAAAATGTAAAAATCGGGAAAATTTTGAAAATGAAAAAATGTAAAAATCGGGAAAATTTTGAAAATGAAAAATGTAAAAATCGGAAAATTTTGAAAATGAAAAAATGTAAAAATCGGGAAAATTTTGAAAATGAAAAAATGTAAAAATCGGAAAATTTTGAAAAATGAAAAAATGTAAAAATCGGGAAAATTTTGAAAATGAAAAAATGTAAAAATCGGGAAAATTTTGAAAATGAAAAAATGTAAAAATCGGGAAAATTTTGAAAATGAAAAAATGTAAAAATCGGGAAAATTTTGAAAATGAAAAAATGTAAAAATCGGGAAAATTTTGAAAATGAAAAAATGTAAAAATCGGGAAAATTTTGAAAATGAAAAAATGTAAAAATCGGGAAAATTTTGAAAATGAAAATGTAAAAAAATGTAAAAATCCGGAAAATTTTGAAAAATGAAAAAATGTAAAAATCGGAAAATTTTGAAAATGAAAAAATGTAAAAATCGGGAAAATTTTGAAAATGAAAAAATGTAAAAATCGGAAAATTTTGAAAATGAAAAAATGTAAAAATCGGAAAATTTTGAAAAATGAAAAAATGTAAAAATCCGGAAAATTTTGAAAATGAAAAATGTAAAAATCGGAAAATTTTGAAAATGAAAAAATGTAAAAATCGGAAAATTTTGAAAATGAAAAAATGTAAAAATCGGAAAATTTTGAAAATGAAAAATGTAAAAATCGGGAAAATTTTGAAAATGAAAAAATGTAAAAATCGGGAAAATTTTGAAAATGAAAAAATGTAAAAATCGGAAAATTTTGAAAATGAAAAAATGTAAAAATCGGGAAAATTTTGAAAATGAAAAAATGTAAAAATCGGAAAATTTTGAAAATGAAAAATGTAAAAATCGGGAAAATTTTGAAAATGAAAAAATGTAAAAATCGGGAAAATTTTGAAAATGAAAAAATGTAAAAATCGGGAAAATTTTGAAAATGAAAAAATGTAAAAATCGGAAAATTTTGAAAATGAAAAAATGTAAAAATCGGGAAAATTTTGAAAATGAAAAATGTAAAAATCGGAAAATTTTGAAAATGAAAAAATGTAAAAATCGGGAAAATTTTGAAAATGAAAAAATGTAAAAATCGGGAAAATTTTGAAAATGAAAAGTGTGAAAATCGGGAAAATTTTGGAAATTGGAAAAAATGTAAAAATCGGGAAAATTTTGAAAATGAAAAAAATGTAAAAATCGGGAAAATTTTGAAAATGAAAAAATGTAAAAATCGGGAAAATTTTGAAAATGAAAAAATGTAAAAATCGTGAAAATTTTGGAAAATTTTGAAAATGAAAAAATGTAAAAATCGGGAAAATTTTGAAAATGAAAAAATGTAAAAATCGGAAAATTTTGAAAAATGAAAAAATGTAAAAATCGGGAAAATTTTGAAAATGAAAAATGTAAAAATCGGGAAAATTTTGAAAATGAAAAAATGTAAAAATCGGGAAAATTTTGGAAATTGAAAAAATGTAAAAATCGGGAAAATTTTGAAAATGAAAAATGTAAAAATCGGAAAATTTTGGAAAATGAAAAAATGTAAAAATCGGGAAAATTTTGAAAAATGAAAAAAAATGTAAAAATCGGAAAATTTTGAAAATGAAAAATGTAAAAATCGGAAAATTTTGAAAATGAAAAATGTAAAAATCCGGAAAATTTTGAAAATGAAAAAATAAAAATCGGTAAAATTTGGGAAAAAATGTAAAAATCGGAAAATTTTGAAAAAATGTAAAAATCGGGAAAATTTTGAAAATGAAAAAATGTAAAAATCGGGAAAATTTTGAAAATGAAAAAATGTAAAAATCGGAAAATTTTGAAAATGAAAAAATGTAAAAATCGGAAAATTTTGAAAATGAAAAAATGTAAAAATCGGAAAATTTTTGAAAATGAAAAAATGTAAAAATCGGAAAATTTTGAAAATGAAAAAATGTAAAAATCGGAAAATTTTGAAAATGAAAAAATGTAAAAATCGGGAAAATTTTGAAAATGAAAAATGTAAAAATCGGGAAAATTTTGAAAATGAAAAATGTAAAAATCGGGAAAATTTTGAAAATGAAAAAATGTAAAAATCGGAAAATTTTGAAAAATGAAAAAATGTAAAAATCGGAAAATTTTGAAAATGAAAAAATGTAAAAATCGGGAAAATTTTGAAAATGAAAAAATGTAAAAATCGGGAAAATTTTGAAAATGAAAAAATGTAAAAAAAAATTTTAAAAATCGTAAAAATCGGAAAATTTTGAAAAATGTAAAAATCGGAAAAATTTTGAAAAAAAAATGTAAAAATCGGAAAATTTTGAAAATGAAAAATGTAAAAATCGGAAAATTTTGAAAATGAAAAAATGTAAAAATCGGAAAATTTTGAAAATGAAAAAATGTAAAAATCGGGAAAATTTTGAAAATGAAAAATGTAAAAATCGGAAAATTTTGAAAATGAAAAATGTAAAAATCGGAAAATTTTGAAAATGAAAAAATGTAAAAATCGGAAAATTTTGAAAATGAAAAAATGTAAAAATCGGGAAAATTTTGAAAATGAAAAATGTAAAAATCGGAAAATTTTGAAAATGAAAAATGTAAAAATCGGAAAATTTTGAAAATGAAAAAATGTAAAAATCGGAAAATTTTGAAAATGAAAAATGTAAAAATCGGAAAATTTTGAAAATGAAAAATGTAAAAATCGGGAAAATTTTGAAAATAAAAAAAATGTAAAAATCCGGAAAATTTTGAAAAATGAAAAAAATGTAAAAATCGGGAAAATTTTGAAAATGAAAAAATGTAAAAATCGGAAAATTTTGAAAATGAAAAAATGTAAAAATCGGGAAAATTTTGAAAATGAAAAAATGTAAAAATCGGAAAATTTTTGAAAATAAAAAAAAAAAATGTAAAAATCGGAAAATTTTTGGAAAATGAAAAAATGTAAAAATCGGGAAAATTTTGAAAATTGGAAAAATGTAAAAATCGGGAAAATTTTGAAAATTGGAAAAAATGTAAAAATCGGGAAAATTTTTGAAATTGAAAAAATGTAAAAATCGGAAAAATTTTGAAAATGAAAAATGTAAAAATCGGGAAAATTTTGAAAATGAAAAAATGTAAAAATCGGAAAATTTTGAAAATGAAAAATGTAAAAATCGGGAAAATCCGGAAAAAAATAAAAATGTAAAAATCGGGAAAATTTTGAAAATGAAAAAATGTAAAAATCGGAAAATTTTGAAAATGAAAAAATGTAAAAATCGGGAAAATTTTGAAAATTGAAAAAAAATGTAAAAATCGGGAAAATTTTGAAAATGAAAAAATGTAAAAATCGGGAAAATTTTGAAAATGAAAAAATGTAAAAATCGGGAAAATTTTGAAAATGAAAAATGTAAAAATCGGGAAAATTTTGAAATTGAAAAAATGTAAAAATCCGGAAAATTTTGAAAATGAAAAATGTAAAAATCGGGAAAATTTTGAAAATGAAAAATGTAAAAATCGGGAAAATTTTGAAAATGAAAAATGTAAAAATCGGGAAAATTTTGAAAAAAAAAATGTAAAAATCGGGAAAATTTTGAAAATGAAAAAATGTAAAAATCGGAAAATTTTGAAAATGAAAAAATGTAAAATCGGGAAAATTTTGAAAATGAAAAAATGTAAAAATCGGGAAAATTTTTGAAATTGGAAAAAATGTAAAAATCGGAAAATTTTGAAAATGAAAAATGTAAAAATCGGAAAATTTTGAAAATGAAAAAATGTAAAAATCGGGAAAATTTTGAAAATGAAAAAATGTAAAAATCGGGAAAATTTTGAAAATGAAAAAATGTAAAAATCGGAAAAATTTGAAAATGAAAAATGTAAAAATCGGGAAAATTTTGAAAATGAAAAAATGTAAAAATCGGGAAAATTTTGAAAATTGGAAAAAATGTAAAAATCGGGAAAATTTTTTGAAAAATGTAAAAATCGGAAAAAAAATGAAAATTTTAAAAATGAAAATTTTGAAAATGAAAAAATGTAAAAATCGGAAAATTTTTGAAAATGAAAAATGTAAAAATCGGGAAAATTTTGAAAATGAAAAATGTAAAAATCGGAAAATTTTGAAAATGAAAAATGTAAAAATCGGAAAATTTTGAAAATGAAAAAATGTAAAAATCGGAAAATTTTGAAAATGAAAAATGTAAAAATCGGGAAAATTTTGAAAATGAAAAAATGTAAAAATCGGGAAAATTTTGAAAATGAAAAAATGTAAAAATCGGGAAAATTTTGAAAATGAAAAAATGTAAAAATCGGGAAAATTTTGAAAATGAAAAAATGTAAAAATCGGGAAAATTTTGAAAATTGAAAAATGTAAAAATCGGGAAAATTTTGAAAAATGTAAAAATGTAAAAATTTTGGAAAAAATTAAAAATGAAAATGAAAAATGTAAAAATCGGGAAAATTTTGAAAATGAAAAATGTAAAAATCGGAAAATTTTGAAAATGAAAAATGTAAAAATCGGGAAAATTTCGGAAATTGAAAAAATGTAAAAATCGGGAAAATTTTGAAAATTGAGAAAAATGTAAAAATCGGAAAATTTTGAAAAATAAAAATGTAAAAATCGGAAAATTTTGAAAATGAAAAAATGTAAAAATCGGGAAAATTTTGAAAATGAAAAAATGTAAAAATCGGGAAAATTTTGAAAATGAAAAAATGTAAAAATCGGAAAATTTTGAAAAATAAAAATGTAAAAATCGGAAAATTTTGAAAATGAAAATGTAAAAATCGGGTAAATTTTGAAAATTGAAAAAATGTAAAAATCGGAAAATTTTGAAAATGAAAAAATGTAAAAATCCGGAAAATTTTGAAAATGAAAAAATGTAAAAATCGGGAAAATTTTGAAAATTTGAAAAATGTAAAAATCGGGAAAATTTGAAAATGAAAAAATGAAAAATGTAAAAATGTAAAAATTTTGAAAATGAAAAAATGTAAAAATCGGAAAATTTTGAAAATGAAAAAATGTAAAAATCGGGAAAATTTTGAAAATGAAAAATGTAAAAATCGGGAAAATTTTGAAAATGAAAAAAAAAATGTAAAAATCGGAAAATTTTGAAAATGAAAAAATGTAAAAATCGGAAAATTTTGAAAATGAAAAATGTAAAAATCGGGAAAATTTTGAAAATGAAAAAATGTAAAAATCGGGAAAATTTTTAAAATGAAAAAATGTAAAAATCGGGAAAATTTTGAAAATTAAAAAAAATGTAAAAATCGGAAAATTTTGAAAATGAAAAATGTAAAAATCGGGAAAATTTTTGAAAAATGTAAAAATGAAAAAAAATGTAAAAATCGGAAAATTTTGAAAATGAAAAATGTAAAAATCGGAAAATTTTGAAAATGAAAAATGTAAAAATCGGGAAAATTTTGAAAATGAAAAAATGTAAAAATCGGGAAAATTTTGAAAATGAAAAATGTAAAAATCGGGAAAATTTTGAAAATGAAAAATGTAAAAATCGGGAAAATTTTGAAAATGTAAAAATCGGAAAAATGTAAAAATCCGGAAAATTTTGAAAATGTAAAAATCGGAAAAAAAAATGTAAAAATCGAGAAAATTTTGAAAATGAAAAAATGTAAAAATCGGGAAAATTTTGAAAATGAAAAAATGTAAAAAGGGAAAATTTTGAAAATGAAAAAATGTAAAAATCTGAAAATTTT
>JAHQRP010000017.1:0-54225 GCA_023558445.1 Drosophila pallidifrons
AAAATAAAAAAAAATGTAAAAATCAGGAAAATTTTGAAAAATGAAAAAATGTAAAAATCGGGAAAATTTTGAAAAATGAAAAAATGTAAAAATCGGAAAATTTTGAAAAATGAAAAAATGTAAAAATCGGGAAAATTTTGGAAAATGAAAAAATGAAAAAATGTAAAAATCGGGAAAATTTTGGAAAATGAAAAAATGTAAAAATCAGGAAAATTTTGAAAAATGAAAAAATGTAAAAATCAGGAAAATTTTGGAAAAAAATGAAAAAATGTAAAAATCAGGAAAATTTTGAAAAATGAAAAAATGTAAAAATCGGAAAAATTTTGAAAAATGAAAAAATGTAAAGGAAAATTTTGGAAAATGAAAAAATGTAAAAATCGGAAAATTTTGAAAAATGAAAAAATGTAAAAATCGGGAAAATTTTGGAAAATGAAAAAATGTAAAAATCGGAAAAATTTTGGAAAATGAAAAAATGTAAAAATCAGGAAAATTTTGAAAAATGAAAAAATGTAAAAATCGGAAAATTTTGAAAAATGAAAAAATGTAAAAATCAGGAAAATTTTGGAAAATGAAAAAATGTAAAAATCGGAAAATTTTGAAAAAATGAAAAAATGTAAAAATCGGAAAAATTTTGAAAAATGAAAAAATGTAAAAATCAGGAAAATTTTGGAAAATGAAAAAATGTAAAAATCGGGAAAATTTTGGAAAATGAAAAAATGTAAAAATCAGGAAAATTTTGGAAAATGAAAAAATGTAAAAATCGGGAAAATTTTGGAAAATGAAAAAATGTAAAAATCAGGAAAATTTTGGAAAATGAAAAAATGTAAAAATCGGGAAAATTTTGAAAAATGAAAAAATGTAAAAATCGGGAAAATTTTGGAAAAATGAAAAAATGAAAAAATGTAAAAATCAGGAAAATTTTGGAAAATGAAAAAATGTAAAAATCGGAAAAATTTTGGAAAATGAAAAAATGTAAAAATCAGGAAAATTTTGGAAAAATGAAAAAATGTAAAAATCAGGAAAATTTTGAAAAATGAAAAAATGTAAAAATCAGGAAAATTTTGGAAAATGAAAAAATGTAAAAATCGGGAAAATTTTGAAAAATGAAAAAATGTAAAAATCGGAAAATTTTGAAAAATGAAAAAATGTAAAAATCGGGAAAATTTTGAAAAATGAAAAATGTAAAAATCGGGAAAATTTTGGAAAATGAAAAAATGTAAAAATCGGGAAAATTTTGAAAAATGAAAAAATGTAAAAATCAGGAAAATTTTGGAAAATGAAAAAATGTAAAAATCCGGAAAATTTTGAAAAATGAAAAAATGTAAAAATCGAAAAATTTTGAAAAATGAAAAAATTGGAAAAAAAAAATGGAAAATTTTGGAAAAATGAAAAAATGTAAAAATCGGGAAAATTTTGGAAAATGAAAAAATGTAAAAATCGGAAAATTTTGAAAAATGAAAAAATGTAAAAATCGGAAAAATTTTGAAAATGAAAAAATGTAAAAATCAGAAAAATTTTGAAAAATGAAAAAATGTAAAAATCAGGAAAATTTTGAAAAATGAAAAAATGTAAAAATCGGGAAAATTTTGAAAAATGAAAAAATGTAAAAATCGGAAAAATTTTGAAAAATGAAAAAATGTAAAAATCAGGAAAATTTTGGAAAATGAAAAAATGTAAAAATCAGGAAAATTTTGAAAAATGAAAAAATGTAAAAATCAGGAAAATTTTGGAAAAATGAAAAAATGTAAAAATCGGGAAAATTTTGAAAAATGAAAAAATGTAAAAATCAGAAAAAAAAAAAAAAAAAAATGTAAAAATCAGGGAAAAATTTTGAAAAATGAAAAAATGTAAAAATCGGAAAATTTTGAAAAATGAAAAAATGTAAAAATCGGAAAAATTTTGAAAAATGAAAAAATGTAAAAATCGGAAAATTTTGAAAAATGAAAAAATGTAAAAATCGGGAAAATTTTGAAAAATGAAAAAATGTAAAAATCGGAAAAATTTTGAAAAATGAAAAAATGTAAAAATCAGGAAAATTTTGAAAAATGAAAAAATGTAAAAATCGGGAAAATTTTGAAAAATGAAAAAATGTAAAAATCAGGAAAATTTTGGAAAAATGAAAAAATGTAAAAATCGGGAAAATTTTGAAAAATGAAAAAATGTAAAAATCGGAAAATTTTGAAAAATGAAAAAATGTAAAAATCAGGAAAAATTTTGGAAAAATGAAAAAATGTAAAAATCGGAAAATTTTGAAAAATGAAAAAATGTAAAAATCAGGAAAAATTTTGAAAAATGAAAAAATGTAAAAATCGGAAAATTTTGGAAAAATGAAAAAATGTAAAAATCAGGAAAATTTTGGAAAATGAAAAAATGTAAAAATCGGGAAAATTTTGAAAAATGAAAAAATGTAAAAATCGGGAAAATTTTGAAAAATGAAAAAATGTAAAAATCAGGAAAATTTTGAAAAATGAAAAAATGTAAAAATCGGAAAAATTTTGGAAAATGAAAAAATGTAAAAATCGGAAAATTTTGAGATATATGAAAAAAATGTAAAAATCGGGAAAATTTTGGAAAATGAAAAATATGTAAAAATCCGGAAAATATTAAAAATGAAAAATGTAAAATCGGAAAAAATTTGAAAATGTAAAATCGGAAAAAATTTTGGAAAATGAAAAAATGTAAAAATCAGGAAAAATTTTGGAAAATAAAATATTAAAAATCAGGAAAATTTTGGAAAAAAAAAAAATGTAAAATCAAATGGAAAATTTTGGAAAATGAAAAAATGTAAAAAATCAGGAAAAATTTTGAAAAAATGAAAAAAAATGTAAAAATCCGAAAAATTTTGGAAAATGAAAAAATGTAAAAATCAGGAAAATTTTGAAAAATGAAAAAATGTAAAAATCGGGAAAATTTTGGAAAAATGAAAAAATGTAAAAAATCAGGAAAAATTTTGAAAAATGAAAAAATGTAAAAATCAGGAAAATTTTGAAAAATGAAAAAATGTAAAAATCAAAAAATTTTAAAAAAATTTGAAAAATGAAAAAATGTAAAAATCAGCGAAAATTTTGGAAAATGAAAAAATGTAAAAATCAGGAAAATTTTGGAAAATGAAAAAATGTAAAAATCAGGAAAATTTTGGAAAATGAAAAAATGTAAAAATCAGGAAAAATTTGGGAAAATGAAAAAATGTAAAAATCAGGAAAATTTGGAAAACGAAAAAATGTAAAAATCGGAAAATTTTGGAAAATGAAAAATGTAAAAATCAGGAAAATTTTGGAAAATGAAAAAATGTAAAAATCAGGAAAATTTTGAAAAATGAAAAAATGTAAAAATCGGAAAAAATTTGAAAAATAAAAAAATGTAAAATTTCGGAAAATGTGAAAAATGTAAAAAAGGAAAAATTTTGGAAAATGAAAAAAATGTAAAAATCGGAAAAATTTTGGAAAATGAAAAAATGTAAAAATCCGGAAAAATTTGGAAAATGAAAAAATGTAAAAATTGGAAAAATTTGAAAAATGAAAAAATGTAAAAATCCGGAAAATTTTGAAAAATGAAAAAATGTAAAAATCAGAAAAATTTTGGAAAATGAAAAAATGTAAAATCGGAAAAATTTTGAAAATGAAAAAATGTAAAAATCGGAAAAATTTTGAAAAATAAAAAAATGTAAAAATCAGGAAAATTTTGGAAAATGAAAAAATAAAAATCGGAAAAATTTTGAAAAATGAAAAAATGTAAAAATCGGAAAAATTTTGGAAAAATAAATGGAAAAATTTAAAAATGAAAAAAATTTTTGGAAAATGTAAAAATCAGGAAAAATTTTGAAAATGAAAAAAATGTAAAAATCGGAAAAATTTTGGAAAATAAAAAAATGTAAAAATCGGGAAAATTTTGGAAAATGAAAAAATGTAAAAATCCGAAAAATTTTGAAAAATGAAAAAATGTAAAAATCAGAAAAATTTTGGAAAATGAAAAAATGTAAAAATCAGGAAAATATTGGAAAATGAAAAAATGTAAAAATCGGAAAAATTTTGGAAAATGAAAAAAATAAAAATCAGGAAAAATTTTGAAAAATGAAAAAATGTAAAAATCGGGAAAAATTTTGAAAAATGAAAAAAATGTAAAAATCAGGAAAATTTTGGAAAATGAAAAAATGTAAAAATCGGAAAAATTTTGGAAAATGAAAAAATGTAAAAATGAAAGAAAAATTTTAAAAATGAAAAATAAAAAATCAGGAAAATTGGAAAAATTTTGGAAAATGAAAAAATGTAAAAATCAGAAAAATTTTGGAAAATAAAAAAAAATGTAAAAATCAGGAAAAATTTTGGAAAATTTTTAAAAAAAAAAAAAAATCAGGAAAAATTTTGGAAAATGGAAAAAATGTAAAAATCGGAAAAATTTTGGAAAATGAAAAAATGTAAAAATCCGGAAAATTTTGAAAAATGAAAAAATGTAAAAATCGGAAAAATTTTGGAAAATGAAAAAATTTAAAAATCAGGAAAATTTTGAAAAATGAAAAAATGTAAAAATCCGAAAAATTTTGGAAAATGAAAAAATGTAAAAATCCGGAAAAAAAAAATTTTGGAAAATGAAAAAATGTAAAAATCAGGAAAATTTTGAAAAATGAAAAAATGTAAAAATCGGAAAAATTTTGAAAAATGAAAAAAAAAATGTAAAAATCGGAAAATTTTGGAAAATGAAAAAATGTAAAAATCAGGGAAAATTTTGAAAAATGAAAAAATGTAAAAATCAGGAAAATTTTGGAAAAATGAAAAAATGTGAAAATCCGGAAAATTTTGGAAAATGAAAAAATGTAAAAATCGGAAAAATTTTGGAAAATGAAAAAATGTAAAAATCAGGAAAATTTTGGAAAATGAAAAAATGTAAAAATCGGAAAAATTTTGAAAAATGAAAAAATGTAAAAATCAGGAAAATTTTGGAAAATGAAAAAATGTAAAAATCAGGAAAATTTTGGAAAATGAAAAAATGTAAAAATCAGGAAAAAAATTTTGGAAAATGAAAATGAAAAAATGTAAAAATCGGGAAAATTTTGGAAAATGAAAAAATGTAAAAATCAGGAAAATTTTGGAAAATGAAAAAATGTAAAAATCGGAAAAATTTTGGAAAATGAAAAAATGTAAAAATCGGGAAAAATTTTGAAAAATGAAAAAATGTAAAAATCAGAAAAATTTTGAAAATGAAAAAATGTAAAAATCGGGAAAATTTTGGAAAATGAAAAAATGTAAAAATCGGAAAAATTTTGAAAAATGAAAAATGTAAAAATCGGGAAAATTTTGGAAAATATAAAAAATGTAAAAATCGGAAAAATTTTGAAAAATGAAAAAATGTAAAAATCGGAAAATTTTGGAAAATGAAAAAATGTAAAAATCGGAAAAATTTTGGAAAATGAAAAAATGTAAAAATCCGGAAAATTTTGGAAAATGAAAAAATGTAAAAATCGGAAAAAATTTTGGAAAATGAAAAAATGTAAAAATCAGAAAAATTTTGGAAAATGAAAAAATGTAAAAATCAGGAAAAATTTTGAAAAATGAAAAAATGTAAAATCGGAAAATTTTGGAAAATGAAAAAATGTAAAAATCAGGGAAAATTTTGGAAAATGAAAAAATGTAAAAATCAGGAAAAATTTTGGAAAATGAAAAAATGTAAAAATCAGGAAAAATTTTGGAAAATGAAAAAAAATGTAAAAATCAGGAAAAATTTTGAAAAATGAAAAAATGTAAAAATCGGGAAAATTTTGAAAAATGAAAAAATGTAAAAAAAAAATCAGGAAAATTTTGGAAAATGAAAAAATGTAAAAATCGGAAAAATTTTGAAAAATGAAAAAATGTAAAAATCAGGAAAATTTTGAAAAATGAAAAAATGTAAAAATCGGAAAAATTTTGGAAAATGAAAAAATGTAAAAATCGGAAAAATTTTGAAAAATGAAAAAATGTAAAAATCGGAAAAAATTTTGAAAATGAAAAAATGTAAAAATCAGAAAAAAAAATTTTGAAAAATGAAAAAATGTAAAAATCGGAAAAATTTTGAAAAATGAAAAAATGTAAAAATCGGAAAAATTTTGGAAAATGAAAAAATGTAAAAATCAGAAAAATTTTGAAAAATGAAAAAATGTAAAAATTTGGAAAATTTGTTAAAATCAGGAAAATTTTGGAAAAATGAAAAAAATGTAAAAATCGGAAAAATTTTGGAAAATGAAAAAATGTAAAAATCAGGAAAAAAATTTTGAAAAATGAAAAAATGTAAAAATCAGGAAAATTTTGGAAAATGAAAAAATGTAAAAATCGGAAAATTTTGAAAAATGAAAAAATGTAAAAATCAGGAAAATTTTGAAAAATGAAAAAATGTAAAAATCAGGAAAATTTTGAAAAATGAAAAAATGTAAAAATCAGGAAAAATTTTGGAAAATGAAAAAATGTAAAAATCAGGAAAATTTTGAAAAATGAAAAAATGTAAAAATCAGGAAAAATTTTGAAAAATGAAAAAATGTAAAAATCAGGAAAATTTTGAAAAATGAAAAAATGTAAAAATCAGGAAAATTTTGAAAAATGAAAAAATGTAAAAATCAGGGAAAATTTTGAAAAATGAAAAAATGTAAAAATCAGGAAAATTTTGAAAAATGAAAAAATGTAAAAATCAGGAAAATTTTGGAAAATGAAAAAATGTAAAAATCAGGAAAATTTTGAAAATGAAAAATGTAAAAATCGGAAAATTTTGAAAAATGAAAAAATGTAAAAATCAGGAAAATTTTGAAAAAAATGAAAAAATGTAAAAATCGGAAAAATTTTGGAAAATGAAAAAATGTAAAAATCGGAAAAATTTTGGAAAATGAAAAAATGTAAAAATCAGGAAAATTTTGAAAAATGAAAAAATGTAAAAATCAGGAAAATTTTGGAAAATGAAAAAATGTAAAAATCGGAAAATTTTGAAAAATGAAAAAATGTAAAAATCGGAAAATTTTGAAAAATGAAAAAATGTAAAAATCAGAAAAATTTTGAAAAATGAAAAAATGTAAAAATCAGGAAAATTTTGAAAAATGAAAAAATGTAAAAATCAGGAAAATTTTGAAAAATGAAAAAATGTAAAAATCGGAAAAATTTTGAAAAATGAAAAAATGTAAAAATCAGGAAAATTTTGAAAAATGAAAAAATGTAAAAATCGGGAAAATTTTGAAAAATGAAAAAATGTAAAAATCAGGAAAATTTTGGAAAAATGAAAAAATGTAAAAATCGGAAAATTTTGAAAAATGAAAAAATGTAAAAATCGGAAAAATTTTGAAAAATGAAAAAATGTAAAAATCGGGAAAATTTTGAAAAATGAAAAAATGTAAAAATCGAAAAAAAAAATGTAAAAATGTAAAAAAAAAATTTGAAAAATGAAAAAATGTAAAAATCGGGAAAATTTTGGAAAATGAAAAAATGTAAAAATCGGGAAAATTTTGGAAAAATGAAAAAATGTAAAAATCGGGAAAATTTTGAAAAATGAAAAAATGTAAAAATCGGAAAATTTTGGAAAATGAAAAAATGTAAAAATCGGAAAATTTTGAAAAATGAAAAAATGTAAAAATCAGAAAAATTTTGGAAAAATGAAAAAATGTAAAAATCGGAAAATTTTGAAAAAAAATGAAAAAATGTAAAAATCAGGAAAATTTTGAAAAATGAAAAAATGTAAAAATCAGGAAAAATTTTGAAAAATGAAAAAATGTAAAAATCGGAAAAATTTTGAAAAATGAAAAAATGTAAAAATCGGAAAAATTTTGAAAAATGAAAAAATGTAAAAATCAGGAAAATTTTGAAAAATGAAAAAATGTAAAAATCAGGAAAATTTTGGAAAATGAAAAAATGTAAAAATCAGGGAAAATTTTAAAAATGAAAAAATGTAAAAATCAGGAAAAATTTTGAAAAATGAAAAAATGTAAAAATCGGAAAAATTTTGGAAAATGAAAAAATGTAAAAATCAGGAAAATTTTGGAAAATGAAAAAATGTAAAAATCGGAAAATTTTGAAAAATGAAAAAATGTAAAAATCGGAAAATTTTGGAAAATGAAAAAATGTAAAAATCAGGAAAAATTTTGGAAAATGAAAAAATGTAAAAATCGGAAAATTTTGGAAAAATGAAAAAATGTAAAAATCAGGAAAATTTTGAAAAATGAAAAAATGTAAAAATCGGGAAAATTTTGGAAAATGAAAAAATGTAAAAATCGGAAAATTTTGGAAAATGAAAAAATGTAAAAATCAGGAAAATTTTGAAAAATGAAAAAATGTAAAAATCAGGAAAAATTTTGAAAAATGAAAAAATGTAAAAATCGGAAAAATTTTGGAAAAATGAAAAAATGTAAAAATCGGAAAATTTTGAAAAATGAAAAAATGTAAAAATCAGGGAAAATTTTGAAAAATGAAAAAATGTAAAAATCGGAAAATTTTGGAAAATGAAAAAATGTAAAAATCAGGAAAATTTTGAAAAATGAAAAAAAAAATGTAAAAATCAGGAAAATTTTGGAAAATGAAAAAATGTAAAAATCCGGAAAATTTTGAAAAATGAAAAAATGTAAAAATCAGGAAAAATTTTGGAAAATGAAAAAATGTAAAAATCAGGAAAAATTTTGAAAAATGAAAAAATGTAAAAATCGGGAAAATTTTGGAAAAATGAAAAAATGTAAAAATCAGGAAAATTTTGGAAAAAAAAAAATGTAAAAATCAGGAAAATTTTGAAAAATGAAAAAATGTAAAAATCAGGAAAAATTTTGAAAAATGAAAAAATGTAAAAATCAGGAAAATTTTGAAAAATGAAAAAATGTAAAAATCAGGAAAATTTTGAAAAATGAAAAAATGTAAAAATCGGGAAAATTTTGAAAAATGAAAAAATGTAAAAATCGGAAAAATTTTGAAAAATGAAAAAATGTAAAAATCGGAAAAATTTTGGAAAATGAAAAAATGTAAAAATCGGAAAATTTTGGAAAATGAAAAAATGTAAAAATCAGGAAAAATTTTGAAAAATGAAAAAATGTAAAAATCGAAAAAATGAAAAATTTTGGAAAAATGAAAAAATGTAAAAATCAGGAAAATTTTGAAAAATGAAAAAATGTAAAAATCGGGAAAATTTTGAAAAATGAAAAAATGTAAAAATCGGAAAAATTTTGAAAAATGAAAAAATGTAAAAATCGGAAAAATTTTGAAAAATGAAAAAATGTAAAAATCGGGAAAATTTTGAAAAATGAAAAAATGTAAAAATCAGGAAAAATTTTGGAAAATGAAAAAATGTAAAAATCGGGAAAATTTTGAAAAATGAAAAAATGTAAAAATCAGGAAAATTTTGAAAAATGAAAAAATGTAAAAATCAGGAAAATTTTAAAAATGAAAAAATGTAAAAATCAGGAAAATTTTGAAAAATGAAAAAATGTAAAAATCAGGAAAATTTTGGAAAAATGAAAAAATGTAAAAATCAGGAAAATTTTGGAAAATGAAAAAATGTAAAAATCGGAAAAATTTTGGAAAATGAAAAAATGTAAAAATCGGAAAATTTTGAAAAATGAAAAAATGTAAAAATCGGAAAAATTTTGAAAAATGAAAAAATGTAAAAATCAGGAAAATTTTGAAAAATGAAAAAATGTAAAAATCAGGAAAATTTTGGAAAATGAAAAAATGTAAAAATCGGAAAAATTTTGGAAAAATGAAAAAATGTAAAAATCAGGAAAATTTTGAAAAATGAAAAAATGTAAAAATCAGGAAAATTTTAAAAATGAAAAAATGTAAAAATCAGGAAAATTTTGGAAAATGAAAAAATGTAAAAATCAGGAAAATTTTGGAAAATGAAAAAATGTAAAAATCGGAAAATTTTGAAAAATGAAAAAATGTAAAAATCAGGAAAATTTTGGAAAATGAAAAAATGTAAAAATCAGAAAAATTTTGAAAAATGAAAAAATGTAAAAATCGGAAAATTTTGGAAAATGAAAAAATGTAAAAATCAGGAAAATTTTGAAAAATGAAAAAATGTAAAAATCAGGAAAATTTTGAAAAATGAAAAAATGTAAAAATCAGGAAAATTTTGGAAAATGAAAAAATGTAAAAATCAGGAAAATTTTGAAAAATGAAAAAATGTAAAAATCGGAAAAATTTTGGAAAATGAAAAAATGTAAAAATCAGGAAAATTTTGAAAAATGAAAAAATGTAAAAATCCGGAAAATTTTGAAAAATGAAAAAATGTAAAAATCAGGAAAATTTTGAAAAATGAAAAAATGTAAAAATCGGGAAAATTTTGAAAAATGAAAAAATGTAAAAATCGGAAAAATTTTGAAAAATGAAAAAATGTAAAAATCGGAAAAATTTTGAAAAATGAAAAAATGTAAAAATCAGGAAAATTTTGGAAAATGAAAAAATGTAAAAATCGGAAAAATTTTGGAAAATGAAAAAATGTAAAAATCAGGAAAATTTTGAAAAATGAAAAAATGTAAAAATCAGGAAAATTTTGGAAAAATGAAAAAATGTAAAAATCAGGAAAATTTTGGAAAATGAAAAAATGTAAAAATCAGGAAAATTTTGGAAAATGAAAAAATGTAAAAATCGGAAAATTTTGGAAAATGAAAAAATGTAAAAATCGGAAAATTTTGAAAAAATGTAAAAAAAAAATGTAAAAATCAGTAAAAAAAATTTTGAAAAATGAAAAAATGTAAAAATCGGAAAAATTTTGAAAAATGAAAAAATGTAAAAATCAGGAAAATTTTGAAAAATGAAAAAATGTAAAAATCGGAAAAATTTTGAAAAATGAAAAAATGTAAAAATCGGAAAATTTTGAAAAATGAAAAAATGTAAAAATCAGGAAAATTTTGGAAAATGAAAAAATGTAAAAATCGGAAAATTTTGGAAAATGAAAAAATGTAAAAATCAGGAAAATTTTGGAAAATGAAAAAATGTAAAAATCGGGAAAATTTTGAAAAATGAAAAAATGTAAAAATCAGGAAAAATTTTTGAAAAATGAAAAAATGTAAAAATCGGAAAAATTTTGAAAAATGAAAAAATGTAAAAATCGGAAAAATTTTGGAAAATGAAAAAATGTAAAAATCGGGAAAATTTTGAAAAATGAAAAAATGTAAAAATCAGGAAAATTTTGAAAAATGAAAAAATGTAAAAATCAGGGAAAATTTTGGAAAATGAAAAAATGTAAAAATCAGGAAAATTTTGGAAAATGAAAAAATGTAAAAATCAGGAAAAATTTTGGAAAAATGAAAAAATGTAAAAATCGGAAAATTTTGAAAAATGAAAAAATGTAAAAATCAGGAAAATTTTGAAAAATGAAAAAATGTAAAAATCAGGAAAATTTTGAAAAATGAAAAAATGTAAAAATCAGGAAAATTTTGGAAAATGAAAAAATGTAAAAATCAGGAAAATTTTGGAAAATGAAAAAATGTAAAAATCAGGAAAATTTTGAAAAATGAAAAAATGTAAAAATCAGGAAAATTTTGGAAAATGAAAAAATGTAAAAATCAGAAAAATTTTGAAAAATGAAAAAATGTAAAAATCGGAAAAATTTTGAAAAATGAAAAAATGTAAAAATCGGAAAATTTTGAAAAATGAAAAAATGTAAAAATCAGGAAAATTTTGAAAAATGAAAAAATGTAAAAATCGGAAAAATTTTGAAAAATGAAAAAATGTAAAAATCCGGAAAATTTTGAAAAATGAAAAAATGTAAAAATCAGGAAAATTTTGGAAAATGAAAAAATGTAAAAATCCGGAAAATTTTGAAAAAATGAAAAAATGTAAAAATCAGGAAAATTTTGGAAAAATGAAAAAATGTAAAAATCAGGAAAATTTTGAAAATGAAAAAATGTAAAAATCAGGAAAATTTTGAAAAATGAAAAAATGTAAAAATCAGGAAAATTTTGAAAAATGAAAAAATGTAAAAATCAGGAAAATTTTGAAAAATGAAAAAAAATGTAAAAATCAGGAAAATTTTGAAAAATGAAAAAATGTAAAAATCGGAAAATTTTGGAAAATGAAAAAATGTAAAAATCGGAAAATTTTGAAAAATGAAAAAATGTAAAAATCAGGAAAATTTTGAAAAATGAAAAAATGTAAAAATCAGGAAAATTTTGAAAAATGAAAAAATGTAAAAATCGGAAAAATTTTGGAAAAATGAAAAAATGTAAAAATCGGAAAATTTTGAAAAATGAAAAAATGTAAAAATCCGGAAAATTTTGAAAAATGAAAAAATGTAAAAATCGGGAAAATTTTGAAAAATGAAAAAATGTAAAAATCGGAAAAATTTTGGAAAATGAAAAAATGTAAAAATCAGGAAAATTTTGGAAAATGAAAAAAATGTAAAAATCAGGAAAATTTTGAAAAATGAAAAAATGTAAAAATCGGAAAAATTTTGGAAAATGAAAAAATGTAAAAATCAGGAAAATTTTGGAAAATGAAAAAATGTAAAAATCCGGAAAATTTTGAAAAATGAAAAAATGTAAAAATCAGGAAAAAATTTTGAAAAATGAAAAAATGTAAAAATCGGGAAAATTTTGAAAAATGAAAAAATGTAAAAATCAGGAAAATTTTGGAAAATGAAAAAATGTAAAAATCGGAAAAATTTTGGAAAATGAAAAAATGTAAAAATCAGAAAAATTTTGGAAAATGAAAAAATGTAAAAATCGGAAAAATTTTGAAAAATGAAAAAATGTAAAAATCGGAAAATTTTGAAAAATGAAAAAATGTAAAAATCGGAAAATTTTGGAAAAATGAAAAAATGTAAAAATCGGAAAATTTTGGAAAATGAAAAAATGTAAAAATCCGGAAAATTTTGAAAAATGAAAAAATGTAAAAATCAGGAAAATTTTGAAAAAAAAAAATGTAAAAATCGGAAAAATTTTGAAAAATGAAAAAATGTAAAAATCAGGAAAATTTTGGAAAATGAAAAAATGTAAAAATCGGAAAATTTTGGAAAAATGAAAAAATGTAAAAATCAGGAAAATTTTTGAAAAATGAAAAAATGTAAAAATCGGAAAAATTTTGGAAAAATGAAAAAATGTAAAAATCAGGAAAATTTTGGAAAATGAAAAAATGTAAAAATCAGGAAAATTTTGGAAAATGAAAAAATGTAAAAATCAGGAAAATTTTGGAAAATGAAAAAATGTAAAAATCGGAAAATTTTGAAAAATGAAAAAATGTAAAAATCAGGAAAATTTTGAAAAATGAAAAAAAATGTAAAAATCGGAAAATTTTGAAAAATGAAAAAATGTAAAAATCAGGAAAATTTTGGAAAATGAAAAAATGTAAAAATCAGGAAAATTTTGAAAAATGAAAAAATGTAAAAATCAGGAAAATTTTGGAAAATGAAAAAATGTAAAAATCGGAAAATTTTGAAAAATGAAAAAATGTAAAAATCGGAAAATTTTGAAAAAAATGAAAAAATGTAAAAATCGGAAAAATTTTGGAAAATGAAAAATGAAAAAATGTAAAAATCAGGAAAATTTTGGAAAATGAAAAAATGTAAAAATACGGAAAATTTTGAAAAATGAAAAAATGTAAAAATCAGGAAAATTTTGGAAAATGAAAAAATGTAAAAATCGGAAAAAAAATTTTAAAAAAAATGAAAAAATGTAAAAATCAGGAAAATTTTGGAAAATGAAAAAATGTAAAAATCGGGAAAATTTTGAAAAATGAAAAAATGTAAAAATCGGGAAAATTTTGGAAAATGAAAAAATGTAAAAATCGGAAAATTTTGAAAAATGAAAAAATGTAAAAATCAGGAAAATTTTGGAAAATGAAAAAATGTAAAAATCGGAAAAATTTTGAAAAATGAAAAAATGTAAAAATCAGGAAAATTTTGGAAAAATGAAAAAATGTAAAAATCAGGAAAATTTTGAAAAATGAAAAAATGTAAAAATCGGGAAAATTTTGGAAAATGAAAAAATGTAAAAATCAGGAAAATTTTGAAAAATGAAAAAATGTAAAAATCGGGAAAATTTTGGAAAATGAAAAAATGTAAAAATCGGGAAAATTTTGAAAAATGAAAAAATGTAAAAATCGGGAAAATTTTGGAAAATGAAAAAATGTAAAAATCGGGAAAATTTTGAAAAATGAAAAAATGTAAAAATCAGGAAAATTTTGAAAAATGAAAAAATGTAAAAATCGGAAAAATTTTGGAAAAATGAAAAAATGTAAAAATCAGGAAAATTTTGGAAAATGAAAAAATGTAAAAATCAGGGAAAAATTTTGAAAAATGAAAAAATGTAAAAATCGGAAAATTTTGGAAAATGAAAAAATGTAAAAATCAGGAAAATTTTGAAAAATGAAAAAATGTAAAAATCGGAAAAATTTTGGAAAATGAAAAAATGTAAAAATCAGGAAAATTTTGAAAAATGAAAAAATGTAAAAATCAGGAAAATTTTGGAAAATGAAAAAATGTAAAAATCGGGAAAATTTTGAAAAATGAAAAAAAAAAATGTAAAAATCGGAAAAATTTTGGAAAATGAAAAAATGTAAAAATCCGGAAAATTTTGAAAAATGAAAAAATGTAAAAATCCGGAAAATTTTGAAAAATGAAAAAATGTAAAAATCAGGAAAATTTTGAAAAATGAAAAAATGTAAAAATCAGGGAAAAATTTTGGAAAATGAAAAAATGTAAAAATCAGGAAAATTTTGGAAAAATGAAAAAATGTAAAAATCGGAAAATTTTGAAAAATGAAAAAATGTAAAAATCGGAAAATTTTGGAAAATGAAAAAATGTAAAAATCGGGAAAATTTTGAAAAATGAAAAAATGTAAAAATCAGGAAAATTTTGGAAAATGAAAAAATGTAAAAATCGGGAAAATTTTGAAAAATGAAAAAATGTAAAAATCGGAAAATTTTGGAAAATGAAAAAATGTAAAAATCAGGAAAATTTTGGAAAAATGAAAAAATGTAAAAATCAGGAAAATTTTGGAAAATGAAAAAATGTAAAAATCAGGAAAATTTTGGAAAATGAAAAAATGTAAAAATCGGGAAAATTTTGAAAATGAAAAAATGTAAAAATCAGGAAAATTTTGGAAAATGAAAAAATGTAAAAATCGGAAAATTTTGGAAAAATGAAAAAATGTAAAAATCAGGAAAATTTTGAAAAATGAAAAAATGTAAAAATACGGAAAATTTTGAAAAATGAAAAAATGTAAAAATCGGAAAAAATTTTGTAAAAATGAAAAAATGTAAAAATCGGAAAATTTTGGAAAAATGAAAAAATGTAAAAATCGGGAAAATTTTGAAAAATGAAAAAATGTAAAAATCGGAAAATTTTGGAAAATGAAAAAATGTAAAAATCGGAAAATTTTGAAAAATGAAAAAATGTAAAAATCGGAAAAATTTTGGAAAATGAAAAAATGTAAAAATCGGGAAAATTTTGGAAAATGAAAAAATGTAAAAATCAGGAAAATTTTGGAAAATGAAAAAATGTAAAAATCGGAAAATTTTGAAAAATGAAAAAATGTAAAAATCGGGAAAATTTTGGAAAATGAAAAAATGTAAAAATCGGAAAAATTTTGAAAAATGAAAAAATGTAAAAATCGGAAAAATTTTGGAAAAATGAAAAAATGTAAAAATCAGGAAAATTTTGGAAAATGAAAAAATGTAAAAAAAAATTTTGTGAAAAAATAAAAATCAGGAAAATTTTGGAAATTGAAAAAATGTAAAAATCAGGAAAATTTTGGAAAATGAAAAAATGTAAAAATCAGGAAAATTTTGGAAAATGAAAAAATGTAAAAATCGGGAAAATTTTGGAAAATGAAAAAATGTAAAAATCGGAAAATTTTGAAAAATGAAAAAATGTAAAAATCAGGAAAATTTTGAAAAATGAAAAAATGTAAAAATCAGGAAAAATTTTGAAAAATGAAAAAATGTAAAAATCAGGAAAATTTTGAAAAATGAAAAAATGTAAAAATCGGGAAAATTTTGAAAAATGAAAAAATGTAAAAATCAGGAAAATTTTGGAAAATGAAAAAAAATGTAAAAATCGGGAAAATTTTGGAAAATGAAAAAATGTAAAAATCAGGAAAATTTTGGAAAATGAAAAAATGTAAAAATCAGGAAAATTTTGGAAAATGAAAAAATGTAAAAATCGGAAAAATTTTGAAAAATGAAAAAATGTAAAAATCAGGAAAATTTTGGAAAATGAAAAAATGTAAAAATCAGAAAAATTTTAAAAATGAAAAAATGTAAAAATCGGAAAAATTTTGAAAAAAAAATGTAAAAATCGGAAAATTTTGGAAAATGAAAAAATGTAAAAATCAGGAAAATTTTGAAAAATGAAAAAATGTAAAAATACGGAAAATTTTGAAAAATGAAAAAATGTAAAAATCAGGAAAATTTTGGAAAATGAAAAAATGTAAAAATCAGGAAAATTTTGAAAAATGAAAAAATGTAAAAATCAGGAAAATTTTGGAAAATGAAAAAATGTAAAAATCAGGAAAATTTTGAAAAATGAAAAAATGTAAAAATCGGAAAATTTTGGAAAATGAAAAAATGTAAAAATCGGGAAAATTTTGAAAATGAAAAAATGTAAAAATCAGGAAAATTTTGAAAAATGAAAAAATGTAAAAATCGGAAAATTTTGGAAAATGAAAAAATGTAAAAATCGGAAAAATTTTGGAAAATGAAAAAATGTAAAAATCAGGAAAAATTTGGAAAAAATTTAAAAATGAAAAAAAATGTAAAAATGTAAAAATTTTGAAAAATGAAAAAATGTAAAAATCAGGAAAATTTTGGAAAATGAAAAAATGTAAAAATCAGGAAAATTTTGGAAAAATGAAAAAATGTAAAAATCAGGAAAATTTTGAAAAAAAAAAAAATGTAAAAATCAGGAAAATTTTGAAAAAAAAAATGAAAAAATGTAAAAATCGGAAAATTTTGAAAAATGAAAAAATGTAAAAATCAGGAAAATTTTGAAAAATGAAAAAATGTAAAAATCAGGAAAATTTTGAAAAAAAAAAATGTAAAAATCAGGAAAATTTTGAAAAAAAAAAATGTAAAAATCGGAAAAATTTTGAAAAATGAAAAAATGTAAAAATCAGGAAAATTTTGAAAAATAAAAATCGGAAAAAAATGTAAAAATCGGGAAAATTTTGAAAAATGAAAAAATGTAAAAATCGGGAAAATTTTGAAAAATGAAAAAATGTAAAAATCAGGAAAATTTTGGAAAATGAAAAAATGTAAAAATCGGAAAAATTTTGAAAAATGAAAAAATGTAAAAATCGGAAAAATTTTGGAAAATGAAAAAATGTAAAAATCAGGAAAATTTTGGAAAAATGAAAAAATGTAAAAATCAGGAAAATTTTGAAAAATGAAAAAATGTAAAAATCGGAAAATTTTGAAAAATGAAAAAATGTAAAAATCAGGAAAATTTTGAAAAATGAAAAAATGTAAAAATCGGGAAAATTTTGAAAAATGAAAAAATGTAAAAATCGGAAAATTTTGAAAAATGAAAAAATGTAAAAATCAGGAAAATTTTGGAAAATGAAAAAATGTAAAAATCGGGAAAATTTTGAAAAATGAAAAAATGTAAAAATCAGGAAAATTTTGGAAAATGAAAAAATGTAAAAATCAGGAAAATTTTGGAAAAATGAAAAAATGTAAAAATCAGGAAAATTTTGAAAAATGAAAAAATGTAAAAATCGGAAAAATTTTGAAAAATGAAAAAATGTAAAAATCGGAAAAATTTTGGAAAATGAAAAAATGTAAAAATCAGGAAAATTTTGAAAAATGAAAAAATGTAAAAATCAGGAAAATTTTGAAAAATGAAAAAATGTAAAAATCGGGAAAATTTTGAAAATGAAAAAATGTAAAAATCGGGAAAATTTTGAAAAATGAAAAAATGTAAAAATCGGGAAAATTTTGAAAAATGAAAAAATGTAAAAATCGGAAAATTTTGAAAAATGAAAAAATGTAAAAATCGGGAAAATTTTGGAAAATGAAAAAATGTAAAAATCAGGAAAATTTTGGAAAATGAAAAAATGTAAAAATCAGGAAAATTTTGGAAAATGAAAAAATGTAAAAATCTGGAAAATTTTGAAAAATGAAAAAATGTAAAAATCAGGAAAATTTTGAAAAATGAAAAAATGTAAAAATCGGAAAAATTTGGAAAATGAAAAAAAATGTAAAAATCAGGAAAATTTTGAAAAATGAAAAAATGTAAAAATCGGAAAAATTTTGGAAAATGAAAAAATGTAAAAATCAGGAAAATTTTGGAAAATGAAAAAATGTAAAAATCAGGAAAATTTTGAAAAATGAAAAAATGTAAAAATCGGAAAATTTTGGAAAATGAAAAAATGTGAAAAAATGTAAAAATCGGGAAAATTTTGGAAAATGAAAAAATGTAAAAATCAGGAAAATTTTGGAAAAATGAAAAAATGTAAAAATCGGGAAAATTTTGGAAAATGAAAAAATGTAAAAATCGGGAAAATTTTGAAAAATGAAAAAATGTAAAAATCAGGAAAAATTTTGGAAAAATGAAAAAATGTAAAAATCGGAAAATTTTGGAAAAAAATGAAAAAATGTAAAAATCAGAAAAATTTTGGAAAATGAAAAAATGTAAAAATCGGGAAAATTTGGAAAATGAAAAAATGTAAAAATCGGAAAATTTTGAAAAAAAAATGTAAAAATCGGAAAATTTTGAAAAATGAAAAAATGTAAAAATCAGGAAAATTTTGGAAAATGAAAAAATGTAAAAATCGGGAAAATTTTGAAAAATGAAAAAATGTAAAAATCAGGAAAATTTTGAAAAATGAAAAAATGTAAAAATCGGAAAAATTTTGAAAAATGAAAAAATGTAAAAATCAGGAAAATTTTGGAAAATGAAAAAATGTAAAAATCAGGAAAATTTTGAAAAATGAAAAAATGTAAAAATCGGAAAATTTTGAAAAATGAAAAAATGTAAAAATCGGAAAATTTTGAAAAATGAAAAAATGTAAAAATCGGGAAAATTTTGAAAAATGAAAAAATGTAAAAATCGGAAAAATTTTGAAAAATGAAAAAATGTAAAAATCAGGAAAATTTTGAAAAATGAAAAAATGTAAAAATCAGGAAAATTTTGAAAAATGTAAAAAAAAAATGTAAAAATGAAAAAATGAAAAATTTTGAAAAATGAAAAAATGTAAAAATCAGGAAAATTTTGAAAAATGAAAAAATGTAAAAATCGGGAAAATTTTGAAAAATGAAAAAATGTAAAAATCGGGAAAATTTTGGAAAATGAAAAAATGTAAAAATCAGGAAAATTTTAGAAAAATGAAAAAATGTAAAAATCAGGAAAATTTTGGAAAATGAAAAAAAAAAATGTAAAATTTTGAAAAATGAAAAAATTTTCAGAAAATGAAAAAATGTAAAAATCGGAAAATTTTGAAAAATGAAAAAATGTAAAAATCGGAAAAATTTTGAAAAATGAAAAAATGTAAAAATCAGGAAAATTTTGGAAAATGAAAAAATGTAAAAATCAGGAAAATTTTGGAAAATGAAAAAATGTAAAAATCAGGAAAATTTTGAAAAACGTAAAAAAAAAATGTAAAAATCATGTAAAAATTTTGAAAAATGAAAAAATGTAAAAATCAGGAAAATTTTGGAAAATGAAAAAATGTAAAAATCAGGAAAATTTTGGAAAAATGAAAAAATGTAAAAATCAGGAAAATTTTGAAAAATGAAAAAATGTAAAAATCAGGAAAATTTTGAAAATCAGGAAAAAAAAATGTAAAAATCGGGAAAATTTTGAAAAATGAAAAAATGTAAAAATCGGAAAATTTTGGAAAATGAAAAAATGTAAAAATCCGGAAAATTTTGAAAAATGAAAAAATGTAAAAATCGGAAAAATTTTGGAAAATGAAAAAAAAATTTTGGAAAATGAAAAAATGTAAAAATCAGGAAAATTTTGGAAAATGAAAAAATGTAAAAATCAGGAAAATTTTGAAAAATGAAAAAATGTAAAAATCAGGAAAATTTTGAAAAATGAAAAAATGTAAAAATCAGGAAAATTTTGAAAAATGAAAAAATGTAAAAATCGGGAAAATTTTGAAAAATGAAAAAATGTAAAAATCGGGAAAATTTTGAAAAATGAAAAAATGTAAAAATCAGGAAAATTTTGGAAAAATGAAAAAATGTAAAAATCAGGAAAATTTTGAAAAATGAAAAAATGTAAAAATCGGAAAATTTTGAAAAATGAAAAAATGTAAAAATCAGAAAAATTTTGGAAAATGAAAAAATGTAAAAATCGAAAAAATGTAAAAATCGGGATTTTGAAAATTTTGAAAAATGAAAAAATGTAAAAATCAGGAAAATTTTGAAAAATGAAAAAATGTAAAAATCAGGAAAATTTTGAAAAATGAAAAAATGTAAAAATCGGAAAAATTTTGAAAAATGAAAAAATGTAAAAATCGGGAAAATTTTGAAAAATGAAAAAATGTAAAAATCGGAAAAATTTTGAAAAATGAAAAAATGTAAAAATCGGAAAATTTTGAAAAATGAAAAAATGTAAAAATCAGGAAAATTTTGAAAAATGAAAAAATGTAAAAATCGGGAAAATTTTGGAAAATGAAAAAATGTAAAAATCAGGAAAATTTTGGAAAATGAAAAAATGTAAAAATCAGGAAAATTTTGAAAAATGAAAAAATGTAAAAATCAGGAAAATTTTGAAAAATGAAAAAATGTAAAAATCAGGAAAATTTTGAAAAATGAAAAAATGTAAAAATCAGGAAAATTTTGGAAAATGAAAAAATGTAAAAATCAGGAAAATTTTGAAAAATGAAAAAATGTAAAAATCAGGAAAATTTTGAAAAATGAAAAAATGTAAAAATCGGAAAATTTTTGAAAAATGAAAAAATGTAAAAATCAGGAAAATTTTGAAAAATGAAAAAATGTAAAAATCAGGAAAATTTTGAAAAATGAAAAAATGTAAAAATCGGAAAATTTTGAAAAATGAAAAAATGTAAAAATCAGGAAAATTTTGAAAAATGAAAAAATGTAAAAATGTAAAAATTGGAAAATGAAAAAAAAAAATCAGGAAAAAAAAATGAAAAAATGTAAAAATCGGGAAAATTTTGAAAAATGAAAAAATGTAAAAATCAGGAAAATTTTGAAAAATGAAAAAATGTAAAAATCCGGAAAATTTTGAAAAATGAAAAAATGTAAAAATCGGAAAAATTTTGGAAAATGAAAAAATGTAAAAATCGGAAAATTTTGGAAAATGAAAAAATGTAAAAATCGGGAAAATTTTGAAAAATGAAAAAATGTAAAAATCGGAAAATTTTGGAAAATGAAAAAATGTAAAAATCAGGAAAATTTTGGAAAATGAAAAAATGTAAAATCAGGAAAATTTGAAAAATGAAAAAAATGAAAAAATGTAAAAATCGGAAAATTTTGGAAAATGAAAAAATGTAAAAATCAGGAAAATTTTGGAAAATGAAAAAATGTAAAAATCAGGAAGGAAAATTTTAAAAAATGAAAAAATGTAAAAATCGGGAAAATTTTGAAAAATGAAAAAATGTAAAAATCAGGAAAATTTTGAAAAATGAAAAAATGTAAAAATCGGGAAAATTTTGGAAAATGAAAAAATGTAAAAATCGGGAAAATTTTGAAAAATGAAAAAATGTAAAAATCGGAAAAATTTTGGAAAATGAAAAAATGTAAAAATCAGGAAAATTTTGAAAAATGAAAAAATGTAAAAATCGGAAAATTTTGGAAAATGAAAAAATGTAAAAATCAGGAAAATTTTGAAAAATGAAAAAATGTAAAAAAAAATGTAAAAATGAAAAAATGGAAAATTTTGAAAAATGAAAAAATGTAAAAATCAGGAAAATTTTGGAAAATGAAAAAATGTAAAAATCCGGAAAATTTTGGAAAAATGAAAAAATGTAAAAATCAGGAAAATGAAAAAATGTAAAAATCCAGAAAATTTTGAAAAATGAAAAAATGTAAAAATCAGGAAAATTTTGAAAAATGAAAAAATGTAAAAATCGGAAAATTTTGAAAAATGAAAAAATGTAAAAATCGGAAAATTTTGAAAAATGAAAAAATGTAAAAATCAGGAAAATTTTGAAAAATGAAAAAATGTAAAAATCGGAAAATTTTGGAAAATGAAAAAATGTAAAAATCAGGAAAAATTTTGAAAAATGAAAAAATGTAAAAATCGGGAAAATTTTGAAAAATGAAAAAATGTAAAAATCGGGAAAATTTTGGAAAAATGAAAAAATGTAAAAATCAGGAAAATTTTGGAAAATGAAAAAATGTAAAAATCGGGAAAATTTTGAAAAATGAAAAAAAAATGAAAAAAAAATGTAAAAAAAATGGAAAAATTTTGAAAAATGAAAAAATGTAAAAATCGGAAAAATTTTGAAAAATGAAAAAATGTAAAAATCGGAAAATTTTGAAAAATGAAAAAAAATGTAAAAATCGGAAAAATTTTGAAAAATGAAAAAATGTAAAAATCGGGAAAATTTTGGAAAAATGAAAAAATGTAAAAATCGGAAAATTTTGAAAAATGAAAAAATGTAAAAATCAGGAAAATTTTGAAAAATGAAAAAATGTAAAAATCGGGAAAATTTTGAAAAATGAAAAAATGTAAAAATCCGGAAAATTTTGAAAAATGAAAAAATGTAAAAATCGGAAAATTTTGGAAAATGAAAAAATGTAAAAATCAGGAAAATTTTGAAAAATGAAAAAATGTAAAAATCAGGAAAATTTTGAAAAATGAAAAAATGTAAAAATCAGGAAAATTTTGGAAAATGAAAAAATGTAAAAATCAGGAAAATTTTGAAAAATGAAAAAATGTAAAAATCAGGAAAATTTTGGAAAAATGAAAAAATGTAAAAATCGGAAAATTTTGAAAAATGAAAAAATGTAAAAATCAGGAAAATTTTGAAAAATGAAAAAATGTAAAAATCAGGAAAATTTTGAAAAATGAAAAAATGTAAAAATCGGGAAAATTTTGGAAAAATGAAAAAATGTAAAAATCAGGAAAATTTTGAAAAATGAAAAAATGTAAAAATCGGGAAAATTTTGAAAAATGAAAAAATGTAAAAATCGGGAAAATTTTGGAAAATGAAAAAATGTAAAAATCGGAAAATTTTGGAAAATGAAAAAAAAAAATGTAAAAATCGGGAAAATTTTGAAAAATGAAAAAATGTAAAAATCGGAAAAATTTTGAAAAATGAAAAAATGTAAAAATCAGGAAAATTTTGAAAAATGAAAAAATGTAAAAATCAGGAAAATTTTGAAAAATGAAAAAATGTAAAAATCAGGAAAATTTTGAAAAATGAAAAAATGTAAAAAAAAATTTTAAAAATGAAAAAATGTAAAAATTGGAAAATTTTGGAAAATGAAAAAATGTAAAAATCCGGAAAATTTTGAAAAATGAAAAAATGTAAAAATCAGGAAAATTTTGAAAAATGAAAAAATGTAAAAATCGGAAAAAATTTTGGAAAATGAAAAAATGTAAAAATCGGGAAAATTTTGGAAAATGAAAAAATGTAAAAATCGGGAAAATTTTGGAAAAATGAAAAAATGTAAAAATCGGGAAAATTTTGGAAAATGAAAAAATGTAAAAATCAGGAAAATTTTGAAAAATGAAAAAATGTAAAAATCGGGAAAATTTTGGAAAATGAAAAAATGTAAAAATCCGGAAAATTTTGAAAAATGAAAAAATGTAAAAATCGGAAAATTTTGAAAAATGAAAAAATGTAAAAATCGGAAAATTTTGAAAAAAAAAAAAAAATGTAAAAATCGGAAAATTTGAAAAAATGTAAAAATCGGGAAAATTTTGGAAAATGAAAAAATTTTGGAAAATTTTGAAAAATGAAAAAATGTAAAAATCGGGAAAATTTTGGAAAATGAAAAAATGTAAAAATCAGGAAAATTTTGAAAAATGAAAAAATGTGAAGGAAAATTTTAAAAATGAAAAAATGTAAAAATCAGGAAAATTTTGAAAAAAAAAAATGTAAAAATCGGGAAAATTTTGGAAAAATGAAAAAATGTAAAAATCAGGAAAATTTTGGAAAATGAAAAAATGTAAAAATCGGGAAAATTTTGAAAAATGAAAAAATGTAAAAATCGGAAAATTTTGAAAAATGAAAAAAAATGTAAAAATTTGGAAAATTTTGGAAAAATGAAAAAATGTAAAAATGTAAAAATTTTGGAAAAATGAAAAAATGTAAAAATCAGGAAAATTTTGAAAAATGAAAAAATGTAAAAATCCGGAAAATTTTGAAAAATGAAAAAATGTAAAAATCAGGAAAATTTTGGAAAATGAAAAAATGTAAAAATCGGGAAAATTTTGAAAAATGAAAAAATGTAAAAATCAGGAAAATTTTGAAAAATGAAAAAATGTAAAAATCGGAAAAATTTGAAAAAAAAAAAAATGTAAAAATGAAAAAAGGAAAATTTTGAAAAATGAAAAAATGTAAAAATCAGGAAAATTTTGAAAAATGAAAAAATGTAAAAATCGGGAAAATTTTGAAAAATGAAAAAAATGAAAAAATCAGGAAAATTTTGAAAAATGAAAAAATGTAAAAATCGGAAAATTTTGAAAAATGAAAAAATGTAAAAATCGGAAAAATTTGAAAAATGAAAAAATGTAAAAATCCGGAAAATTTTGAAAAATGAAAAAATGTAAAAATCGGAAAATTTTGGAAAATGAAAAAATGTAAAAATGGAAAAATTTTAAAAAAAAATGAAAAAATGTAAAAAAATGTAAAAATTTTGAAAAAATGAAAAAATGTAAAAATCGGAAAAATTTTGGAAAATGAAAAAATGTAAAAATCCGGAAAATTTTGAAAAAAATGAAAAAATGTAAAAATTCGGAAAAATGAAAAAATGTAAAAATCAGGAAAATTTTGAAAAATGAAAAAATGTAAAAATCAGGAAAATTTTGAAAAATGAAAAAATGTAAAAATCGGGAAAATTTTGAAAAATGAAAAAATGTAAAAATCAGGAAAATTTTGAAAAATGAAAAAATGTAAAAATCGGGAAAATTTTGGAAAATGAAAAAATGTAAAAATCGGAAAATTTTTGAAAAATGAAAAAATGTAAAAATCGGAAAAATTTTGGAAAAATGAAAAAATGTAAAAATCAGGAAAATTTTGGAAAATGAAAAAATGTAAAAATCGGAAAATTTTGAAAAATGAAAAAATGTAAAAATCAGGAAAATTTTGGAAAATGAAAAAATGTAAAAATCGGAAAAATTTTGAAAAATGAAAAAATGTAAAAATCGGGAAAATTTTGGAAAATGAAAAAATGTAAAAATCGGGAAAATTTTGGAAAATGAAAAAATGTAAAAATCGGAAAATTTTGGAAAATGAAAAAATGTAAAAATCGGAAAATTTTGAAAAATGAAAAAATGTAAAAATCGGAAAAATTTTGAAAAAAATTTAAAAAATGAAAAAATTTAAAAATGAAAAGGAAAATTTTGAAAAATGAAAAAATGTAAAAATCGGAAAAATTTTGAAAAATGAAAAAATGTAAAAATCGGAAAATTTTGAAAATGAAAAAATGTAAAAATACGGAAAATTTTGAAAAATGAAAAAATGTAAAAAATCGGAAAAATTTTGGAAAATGAAAAATTTTGAAAAATGAAAAAATGTAAAAATCAGGAAAATTTTGGAAAATGAAAAAATGTAAAAATCAGGAAAATTTTGAAAAATGAAAAAATGTAAAAATCGGAAAATTTTGAAAAATGAAAAAATGTAAAAATCGGGAAAATTTTGAAAAATAAAAATGAAAAAATGTAAAAATCGGGAAAATTTTGAAAAATGAAAAAATGTAAAAATCAGGAAAATTTTGGAAAATGAAAAAATGTAAAAATCGGGAAAATTTTGAAAAATGAAAAAATGTAAAAATCGGGAAAATTTTGAAAAATGAAAAAATGTAAAAATCAGGAAAAAAAAAATGAAAAAATGTAAAAATTTTGAAAAATGAAAAAATGTAAAAATGTAAAAATTTTGAAAAATGAAAAAATGTAAAAATCAGGAAAATTTTGAAAAATGAAAAAATGTAAAAATCAGGAAAATTTTGAAAAATGAAAAAATGTAAAAATCGGAAAATTTTGGAAAATGAAAAAATGTAAAAATCGGGAAAATTTTGAAAAATGAAAAAATGTAAAAATCAGGAAAATTTTGAAAAATGAAAAAATGTAAAAATCAGGAAAATTTTGGAAAATGAAAAAATGTAAAAATCAGGAAAATTTTGAAAAATGAAAAAATGTAAAAATCGGAAAATTTTGAAAAATGAAAAAATGTAAAAATCAGGAAAATTTTGGAAAATGAAAAAATGTAAAAATCAGGAAAATTTTGGAAAATGAAAAAATGTAAAAATCGGGAAAATTTTGAAAAATGAAAAAATGTAAAAATCAGGAAAAATTTTGAAAAATGAAAAAATGTAAAAATCGGGAAAATTTTGAAAAATGAAAAAATGTAAAAATCAGGAAAATTTTGAAAAATGAAAAAATGTAAAAATCAGGAAAATTTTGAAAAATGAAAAAATGTAAAAATCGGGAAAATTTTGAAAAATGAAAAAATGTAAAAATCGGAAAATTTTGAAAAATGAAAAAATGTAAAAATCGGGAAAATTTTGAAAAATGAAAAAATGTAAAAATCGGAAAAATTTTGAAAAATGAAAAAATGTAAAAATCAGGAAAAATTTTGAAAAATGAAAAAATGTAAAAATCAGGAAAATTTTGGAAAATGAAAAAATGTAAAAATCAGGAAAATTTTGGAAAATGAAAAAATGTAAAAATCGGAAAATTTTGAAAAATGAAAAAATGTAAAAATCGGGAAAATTTTGAAAAATGAAAAAATGTAAAAATCGGGAAAATTTTGAAAAATGAAAAAATGTAAAAATCAGGAAAATTTTTTGAAAAAATGTAAAAAATGGAAAATTTTGGAAAATTTTGTAAAAATGAAAAAAAAATGAAAAAAAATCGGAGGAAAATTTTGAAAAATGAAAAAATGTAAAAATCGGGAAAATTTTGGAAAAATGAAAAAATGTAAAAATCGGGAAAATTTTGAAAAATGAAAAAATGTAAAAATCGGAAAATTTTGGAAAATGAAAAAATGTAAAAATCAGGAAAATTTTGAAAAATGAAAAAATGTAAAAATCAGGAAAATTTTGGAAAATGAAAAAATGTAAAAATCAGGAAAATTTTGAAAAATGAAAAATGTAAAAATCGGGAAAATTTTGGAAAATGAAAAAATGTAAAAATCGGGAAAATTTTGAAAAATGAAAAAATGTAAAAATCAGGAAAATTTTGAAAAAAAAATGAAAAAATGTAAAAATCGGAAAAATTTTGAAAAATGAAAAAATGTAAAAATCGGAAAAATTTTGAAAAAATGTAAAAAAAAATGAAAAAATAAAAATTAAAAAATGGAAAATTTTGGAAAATGAAAAAATGTAAAAATCAGGAAAATTTTGGAAAATGAAAAAATGTAAAAATCAGGAAAATTTTGGAAAATGAAAAAATGTAAAAATCGGAAAATTTTGAAAAATGAAAAAATGTAAAAATCGGGAAAATTTTGAAAAATGAAAAAATGTAAAAATCAGGAAAATTTTGAAAATGAAAAAATGTAAAAATCAGGAAAATTTTGGAAAATGAAAAAATGTAAAAATCAGGAAAATTTTGGAAAATGAAAAAATGTAAAAATCGGAAAAATTTTGAAAAAAAAAAAAAAAAAATAAAAAAAATGGAAAAAAATGTAAAAATGGAAAATTTTGAAAAATGAAAAAATGTAAAAATCGGAAAATTTTGAAAAATGAAAAAATGTAAAAATCGGGAAAATTTTGGAAAATGAAAAAATGTAAAAATCAGGAAAATTTTGAAAAAAATTAAAAATTGAAAAATGAAAAAATGTAAAAATCAGGAAAATTTTGGAAAATGAAAAAATGTAAAAATCAGGAAAATTTTGAAAAATGAAAAAATGTAAAAATCGGAAAATTTTGAAAAATGAAAAAATGTAAAAATCGGAAAATTTTGAAAAATGAAAAAATGTAAAAATCAGGAAAATTTTGGAAAATGAAAAAATGTAAAAATCAGGAAAATTTTGGAAAATGAAAAAATGTAAAAATCAGGAAAATTTTGAAAAATGAAAAAATGTAAAAATCGGGAAAATTTTGAAAAATGAAAAAATGTAAAAATCAGGAAAATTTTGAAAAATGAAAAAATGTAAAAATCGGGAAAATTTTGAAAATGAAAAAATGTAAAATCGGAAAATTTTGAAAAATGAAAAAATGTAAAAATCGGGAAAATTTTGAAAAATGAAAAAATGTAAAAATCGGAAAATTTTGGAAAATGAAAAAATGTAAAAATCGGGAAAATTTTGAAAAATGAAAAAATGTAAAAATCAGGAAAATTTTGAAAAATGAAAAAATGTAAAAATCGGAAAAATTTTGGAAAATGAAAAAATGTAAAAATCAGGAAAATTTTGAAAAATGAAAAAATGTAAAAATCGGAAAAATTTTGAAAAAATGTAAAAAAAAAATGTAAAAATGAAAAAATGTAAAATTTTGAAAAATGAAAAAATGTAAAAATCCGGAAAATTTTGAAAAATGAAAAAATGTAAAAATCGGAAAAATTTTGAAAAATGAAAAAATGTAAAAATCGGGAAAATTTTGGAAAAATGAAAAAATGTAAAAATCGGAAAATTTTGAAAAATGAAAAAATGTAAAAATCGGGAAAATTTTGAAAAATGAAAAAATGTAAAAATCAGGAAAATTTTGGAAAATGAAAAAATGTAAAAATCGGAAAATTTTGGAAAAAGAAAAAATGAAAAAATGTAAAAATCAGGAAAATTTTTGAAAAATGAAAAAATGTAAAAATCAGGAAAATTTTGGAAAATGAAAAAATGTAAAAATCGGAAAATTTTGAAAAATGAAAAAATGTAAAAATCAGGAAAATTTTGAAAAATGAAAAAAATGTAAAAATCGGAAAATTTTGAAAAAAAAAAATGTAAAATTCAGGAAAAAAAAATGAAAAAATGTAAAAATCGGAAAAATTTTGGAAAATGAAAAAATGTAAAAATCGGAAAATTTTGGAAAATGAAAAAATGTAAAAATCAGGAAAATTTTGAAAAATGAAAAAATGTAAAAATCGGAAAATTTTGAAAAATGAAAAAATTGGAAAAATGAAAAAAAAAATGTAAAAATCAGGAAAATTTTGAAAAATGAAAAAATGTAAAAATCGGAAAATTTTGAAAAATGAAAAAATGTAAAAATCGGGAAAATTTTGAAAAATGAAAAAATGTAAAAATCAGGAAAATTTTGAAAAATGAAAAAATGTAAAAATCAGGAAAATTTTGAAAAATGAAAAATGTAAAAATTTTGGAAAATTTTGAAAAAATGAAAAAATGTAAAAATGAAAAATGGTAAAAATTTTGAAAAATGAAAAAAAAATGTAAAAATCAGGAAAATTTTGAAAAATGAAAAAATGTAAAAATCAGGAAAATTTTGAAAAATGAAAAAATGTAAAAATCGGAAAATTTTGAAAAATGAAAAAATGTAAAAATCGGAAAATTTTGGAAAATGAAAAAATGTAAAAATCAGGAAAATTTTGAAAAATGAAAAAATGTAAAAATCAGGAAAAATTTTGAAAAATGAAAAAATGTAAAAATCAGGAAAATTTTGAAAAATGAAAAAATGTAAAAAAATCGGAAAAATTTTGAAAAAAAAAAATGAAAAAAAAATGTAAAAATGTAAAAATTTTGGAAAATGAAAAAATGTAAAAATCAGGAAAATTTTGGAAAATGAAAAAATGTAAAAATCGGAAAATTTTGGAAAATGAAAAAATGTAAAAATCGGGAAAATTTTGAAAAATGAAAAAATGTAAAAATCAGGAAAATTTTGGAAAATGAAAATGTAAAAAAAATGTAAAAATCAGGAAAATTTTGAAAAATGAAAAAATGTAAAAATCGGGAAAATTTTGAAAAATGAAAAAATGTAAAAATCGGGAAAATTTTGAAAAATGAAAAAATGTAAAAATCGGAAAATTTTGAAAAATGAAAAAATGTAAAAATCGGAAAATTTTGAAAAATGAAAAAATGTAAAAATCAGGAAAATTTTGAAAAATGAAAAAATGTAAAAATCGGGAAAATTTTGAAAAATGAAAAAATGTAAAAATCGGGAAAATTTTGGAAAATGAAAAAATGTAAAAATCGGAAAAATTTTGAAAAATGAAAAAATGTAAAAATCGGAAAATTTTGGAAAATGAAAAAATGTAAAAATCAGGAAAATTTTGAAAAATGAAAAAATGTAAAAATCGGAAAAATTTTGGAAAATGAAAAAATGTAAAAATCGGGAAAATTTTGAAAAATGAAAAAATGTAAAAATCGGGAAAATTTTGAAAAATGAAAAAATGTAAAAATGAAAAAATGTAAAAATCGGAAAATTTTAAAAATGAAAAAATGTAAAAATCAGGAAAATTTTGAAAAATGAAAAAATGTAAAAATCGGAAAAATTTTGAAAAATGAAAAAATGTAAAAATCGGAAAAATTTGAAAAATGAAAAAATGAAAAAATGGAAAAAAATCGGAAAAATTTTAAAAATTGGAAAAAAAAATGTAAAAATCGGAAAATTTTGAAAAATGAAAAAATGTAAAAATCGGAAAATTTTGAAAAATGAAAAAATGTAAAAATCGGGAAAATTTTGGAAAATGAAAAAATGTAAAAATCAGGAAAATTTTGGAAAATGAAAAAATGTAAAAATCGGAAAAATTTTGAAAAATGAAAAAATGTAAAAATCGGGAAAATTTTGGAAAATGAAAAAATGTAAAAATCAGGAAAATTTTGGAAAATGAAAAAATGTAAAAATCGGGAAAATTTTGAAAAATGAAAAAATGTAAAAATCGGGAAAATTTTGGAAAATGAAAAAATGTAAAAATCAGGAAAATTTTGAAAAATGAAAAAATGTAAAAATCCAGAAAAAAAATTTTGGAAAATGAAAAAATGTAAAAATCGGAAAAATTTTGAAAAATGAAAAAATGTAAAAATCGGAAAAAATTTGAAAATGAAAAAATGTAAAAAAAAATTTTAAAAATGAAAAAATGTAAAAATCGGAAAATATTTGAAAAATGAAAAAATGTAAAAATCCGAAAAATTTTGAAAAATGAAAAAATGTAAAAATCGGAAAATTTTGAAAAATGAAAAAATGTAAAAATCGGGAAAATTTTGAAAAATGAAAAAATGTAAAAATCGGGAAAATTTTGAAAAATGAAAAAATGTAAAAATCAGGAAAAATTTTGAAAAATGAAAAAATGTAAAAATCGGGAAAATTTTGGAAAATGAAAAAATGTAAAAATCAGGAAAATTTTGAAAAAAAAAATGTAAAAATGAAAAAAAAAAATGAAAAAATTTTGAAAATTTTGAAAAATGAAAAAATGTAAAAATCAGGAAAATTTTGAAAAATGAAAAAATGTAATAATCGGGAAAATTTTGAAAAATGAAAAAATGTAAAAATCGGAAAAATTTGAAAAAAATGAAAAAATGTAAAAATCAGGAAAATTTTGAAAAATGAAAAAATGTAAAAATCAGGAAAATTTTGAAAAATGAAAAAATGTAAAAATCGGAAAATTTTGAAAAATGAAAAAATGTAAAAATCGGGAAAATTTTGAAAAATGAAAAAATGTAAAAATCGGGAAAATTTTGGAAAATGAAAAAATGTAAAAATCCGGAAAATTTTGAAAAATGAAAAAATGTAAAAATCAGAAAAATTTTGGAAAATGAAAAAATGTAAAAATCGGGAAAATTTTGAAAAATGAAAAAATGTAAAAATCAGGAAAATTTTGGAAAATGAAAAAATGTAAAAATCGGGAAAATTTTGAAAATGAAAAAATGTAAAAAAAAAATTTAAAAATGAAAAAAAAATTTTGAAAATTTTGAAAAAAAAATGTAAAAATCGGAAAAATTTTGGAAAATGAAAAAATGTAAAAATCAGGAAAATTTTGGAAAATGAAAAAATGTAAAAATCGGGAAAATTTTGAAAATGAAAAAATAAAAAAATCAGGAAAATTTTGAAAAATGAAAAAATGTAAAAATCAGGAAAATTTTGGAAAATGAAAAAATGTAAAAATCGGAAAATTTTGAAAAATGAAAAAATGTAAAAATCGGAAAATTTTGAAAAATGAAAAAATGTAAAAATCGGAAAATTTTGAAAAATGAAAAAATGTAAAAATCAGGAAAATTTTGAAAAATGAAAAAATGTAAAAATCGGGAAAATTTTGAAAAATGAAAAAATGTAAAAATCAGGAAAATTTTGAAAAATGAAAAAATGTAAAAATCGGGAAAATTTTGGAAAATGAAAAAATGTAAAAATCGGAAAATTTTGGAAAAATGAAAAAATGTAAAAATCAGGAAAAATTTTGAAAAATGAAAAAATGTAAAAAAAAATTTTGAAAATTGAAAAAATGTAAAAAAAAAAATAAAAAAAAGGAAAATTTTAAAAAATGAAAAAATGTAAAAATCAGGAAAATTTTGAAAAATGAAAAAATGTAAAAATCGGAAAATTTTGAAAAATGAAAAAATGTAAAAATCGGGAAAATTTTGAAAAATGAAAAAATGTAAAAATCAGGAAAATTTTGGAAAATGAAAAAATGTAAAAATCGGGAAAATTTTGAAAAATGAAAAAATGTAAAAATCGGGAAAATTTGAAAAATGAAAAAATGTAAAAATCCGGAAAATTTTGAAAAATGAAAAATCAGGAAAAAATTTTGAAAAATGAAAAAATGTAAAAAAAATGAAAAAATTTTGGAAAATGAAAAAATGTAAAAATCGGGAAAATTTTGAAAAATGAAAAAATGTAAAAATCAGGAAAATTTTGAAAAATGAAAAAATGTAAAAATCGGGAAAATTTTGAAAAATGAAAAAATGTAAAAATCGGAAAAATTTTGAAAAATGAAAAAATGTAAAAATCGGGAAAATTTTGAAAAATGAAAAAATGTAAAAATCGGAAAATTTTGAAAAATGAAAAAATGTAAAAATCAGGAAAATTTTGAAAAATGAAAAAATGTAAAAATCAGGAAAATTTTGAAAAATGAAAAAATGTAAAAATCGGAAAATTTTTGAAAATGAAAAAATGTAAAAATCGGAAAATTTTGGAAAATGAAAAAATGTAAAAATCGGGAAAATTTTGGAAAATGAAAAAATGTAAAAATCAGGAAAATTTTGAAAAATGAAAAAATGTAAAAATCGGGAAAATTTTGGAAAATGAAAAAATGTAAAAATCAGGAAAATTTTGGAAAATGAAAAAATGTAAAAATCAGGAAAATTTTGAAAAATGAAAAAATGTAAAAATGGAAAATTTTGAAAAATGAAAAAATGTAAAAATCGGAAAATTTTGAAAAAAAAATGTAAAAATCGGGAAAATTTTGAAAAATGAAAAAATGTAAAAATCGGGAAAATTTTGGAAAATGAAAAAATGTAAAAATCGGGAAAATTTTGAAAAATGAAAAAATGTAAAAATCGGGAAAATTTTGAAAAATGAAAAAATGTAAAAATCGGAAAAATTAAAAAAAATGAAAAAATGTAAAAATCGGGAAAATTTTGAAAAATGAAAAAATGTAAAAATCGGGAAAATTTTGAAAAATGAAAAAATGTAAAAATCGGGAAAATTTTGAAAAATGAAAAAATGTAAAAATCAGGAAAATTTTGAAAAATGAAAAAATGTAAAAATCGGGAAAATTTTGGAAAATGAAAAAATGTAAAAATCGGAAAAATTTTGAAAAAATGAAAAAATCAGGAAAATTTTGGAAAATGAAAAAATGTAAAAATCGGAAAATTTTGAAAAATGAAAAAATGTAAAAATCGGGAAAATTTTGGAAAATGAAAAAATGTAAAAAAATGGAAAAAAAAATGTAAAAATCAGGAAAATTTTGGAAAATGAAAAAATGTAAAAATCGGAAAAATTTTGGAAAATGAAAAAATGTAAAAATCAGGAAAATTTTGAAAAATGAAAAAATGTAAAAATCGGGAAAATTTTGGAAAATGAAAAAATGTAAAAATCGGGAAAATTTTGGAAAATGAAAAAATGTAAAAATCGGGAAAATTTTGAAAAATGAAAAAATGTAAAAATCAGGAAAATTTTGAAAAATGAAAAAATGTAAAAATCGGGAAAATTTTGGAAAATGAAAAAAATGTAAAAATCGGAAAAATTTTGGAAAATGAAAATTTTGAAAAATGAAAAAATGTAAAAATCGGGAAAATTTTGAAAAATGAAAAAATGTAAAAATCGGGAAAATTTTGAAAAATGAAAAAATGTAAAAATCGGAAAATTTTGAAAAAAAAAATAAAAATCGGGAAAATTTTGAAAATGAAAAAATGTAAAAAATGAAAAAAAAATGAAAAAAAATTTTGGAAAATTTTGAAAAAAAATGTAAAAATCAGGAAAATTTTGGAAAAATGAAAAAATGTAAAAATCAGGAAAATTTTGAAAAATGAAAAAATGTAAAAATCGGGAAAATTTTGAAAAATGAAAAAATGTAAAAATCGGGAAAATTTTGGAAAATGAAAAAATGTAAAAATCGGAAAATTTTGAAAAATGAAAAAATGTAAAAATCAGGAAAATTTTGGAAAATGAAAAAATGTAAAAATCGGAAAAATTTTGGAAAATGAAAAAATGTAAAAATCGGGAAAATTTTGAAAAATGAAAAAATGTAAAAATCAGGAAAATTTTGAAAAATGAAAAAATGTAAAAACGGGAAAATTTTGAAAATTGAAAAAATGTAAAAAAGGAAAAAAAAAAAATGAAAAAATGTAAAAATCGGGAAAAAAAATGAAAAAATGTAAAAATCAGGAAAATTTTGAAAAATGAAAAAATGTAAAAATCGGAAAATTTTGAAAAATGAAAAAATGTAAAAATCAGGAAAATTTTGAAAAATGAAAAAATGTAAAAATCGGGAAAATTTTGAAAAATGAAAAAATGTAAAAATCAGGAAAATTTTGGAAAATGAAAAAATGTAAAAATCGGAAAATTTTGAAAAATGAAAAAATGTAAAAATCGGGAAAATTTTGAAAAATGAAAAAATGTAAAAATGAAAAATTTTGGAAAATGAAAAAATGTAAAAATCAGGAAAATTTTGAAAAAAAAAAAAAATCAGGAAAATTTTGAAAATGAAAAAATGTAAAAATCGGGAAAATTTTGAAAAATGAAAAAATGTAAAAATCGGGAAAATTTTGGAAAAAAAAAAAAATGTAAAAATCGGAAAATTTTGAAAAATGAAAAAATGTAAAATCAGAGGAAAATTTTGGAAAATGAAAAAATGTAAAAATCGGAAAATTTTGAAAAATGAAAAAATGTAAAAATCGGAAAAAAATTTTGAAAAAATGTAAAAATCGGAAAATTTTGAAAAAAAATGTAAAAATCGGAAAAATTTTGAAAAATGAAAAAATGTAAAAATCGGGAAAATTTTTGAAAAATGAAAAAATGTAAAAATCAGGAAAATTTTGAAAAATGAAAAAATGTAAAAATCAGGAAAATTTTGGAAAATGAAAAAATGTAAAAATCGGAAAATTTTGAAAAATGAAAAAATGTAAAAATCGGAAAAATTTGAAAAATGAAAAAATGTAAAAATCGGAAAAATTTTGAAAAATGAAAAAATGTAAAAATCAGGAAAATTTTGGAAAATGAAAAAATGTAAAAATCGGAAAATTTTGGAAAATGAAAAAATGTAAAAATCGGGAAAATTTTGGAAAATGAAAAAATGTAAAAATCGGAAAAATTTTGAAAATTGAAAAAATGTGAAAATTTTGGAAATTGAAAAAATGTAAAAATCGGGAAAATTTTGGAAAATGAAAAAATGTAAAAATCGGGAAAATTTTGAAAAATGAAAAAAAAAATGTAAAAATCGGAAAAATTTTGTAAAAAATGAAAAAATGTAAAAATCGGAAAAATTTTGGAAAATGAAAAAATGTAAAAATCGGGAAAATTTTGGAAAATGAAAAAATGTAAAAATCGGGAAAATTTTGGAAAATGAAAAAATGTAAAAATCGGAAAAATTTTGAAAAATTGAAAAAATGTAAAAAAAAAATTTGAAAAATGAAAAAATGTAAAAATTTGGAAAATGAAAAAATGTAAAAATCGGAAAAATTTTGAAAAATGAAAAAATGTAAAAATCAGGAAAATTTTGGAAAATGAAAAAATGTAAAAATCGGGAAAATTTTGGAAAATGAAAAAATGTAAAAATCAGGAAAATTTTGAAAAATGAAAAAATGTAAAAATCGGGAAAATTTTGGAAAATGAAAAAATGTAAAAATCAGGAAAATTTTGAAAAATGAAAAAATGTAAAAATCGGGAAAATTTTGGAAAATGAAAAAATGTAAAAATCAGGAAAATTTTGAAAAATGAAAAAATGTAAAAATCGGAAAAATTTTGAAAAAAAATTTTGGAAAATTTTGAAAAAATGTAAAAATGGAAAATTTTGGAAAATGAAAAAATGTAAAAATCGGAAAAATTTTGAAAAATGAAAAAATGTAAAAATCAGGAAAATTTTGAAAAATGAAAAAATGTAAAAATCGGGAAAATTTTGGAAAATGAAAAAATGTAAAAATCGGAAAATTTTGAAAAATGAAAAAATGTAAAAATCGGGAAAATTTTGAAAAATGAAAAAATGTAAAAATCGGGAAAATTTTGAAAAAAATGAAAAAATGTAAAAATCGGGAAAATTTTGAAAAATGAAAAAATGTAAAAATCGGGAAAATTTTGGAAAAAAAAAAATGTAAAAATCAGGAAAATTTTGGAAAAATGAAAAAATGTAAAAATCGGAAAATTTTGGAAAATGAAAAAATGTAAAAATCAGGAAAATTTTGGAAAAATGAAAAAATGTAAAAATCAGGAAAATTTTGGAAAAATGAAAAAATGTAAAAATCGGGAAAATTTTGGAAAATGAAAAAATGTAAAAATCAGGAAAATTTTGAAAAATGAAAAAATGTAAAAATCGGGAAAATTTTGAAAAATGAAAAAATGTAAAAATCAGGAAAATTTGAAAAATGAAAATAAAAAAAAAATGTAAAAATCGGAAAAAATTAAAAATGAAAAATGAAAAAAAAAATGTAAAAATCGGAAAAATTTTGAAAAATGAAAAAATGTAAAAATCAGGAAAATTTTGAAAAATGAAAAAATGTAAAAATCGGAAAATTTTGAAAAATGAAAAAATGTAAAAATCGGAAAATTTTGGAAAATGAAAAAATGTAAAAATCGGAAAATTTTGAAAAATGAAAAAATGTAAAAATCAGGAAAATTTTGGAAAATGAAAAAATGTAAAAATCGGGAAAATTTTGGAAAATGAAAAAATGTAAAAATCGGGAAAATTTTGGAAAATGAAAAAATGTAAAAAATTTTAAAAATGAAAAAAAAAAAAAAATTTTGAAAAATAAAAAAAATGTAAAAATCGGGAAAATTTTGAAAAATGAAAAAATGTGAAAAAATTTTGAAAAATGAAAAAATGTAAAAATCGGAAAATTTTGAAAAATGAAAAAATGTAAAAATCAGGAAAATTTTGAAAAATGAAAAAATGTAAAAATCAGGAAAATTTTGAAAAAAAAAAAAAATGTAAAAATCGGAAAAATTTTGAAAAATGAAAAAATGTAAAAATCGGAAAATTTTGAAAAATGAAAAAATGTAAAAATCGGGAAAATTTTGGAAAATGAAAAAAAAAATGTAAAAATCGGAAAATTTGAAAAAATGTAAAAATCGGGAAAATTTTGAAAAATGAAAAAATGTAAAAATCGAAAAAATTTTGAAAAATGAAAAAATGTAAAAATCGGGAAAATTTTGAAAAATGAAAAAATGTAAAAATCGGAAAATTTTGAAAAATGAAAAAATGTAAAAATCAGGAAAATTTTGAAAAATGAAAAAATGTAAAAATCGGGAAAATTTTGGAAAAAAAAAAAAATGTAAAAAAATCGGAAAAATTTTGAAAAATGAAAAAATGTAAAAATCAGGAAAATTTTGAAAAATGAAAAAATGTAAAAATCAGGAAAATTTTGGAAAATGAAAAAATGTAAAAATCGGGAAAATTTTGAAAAATGAAAAAATGTAAAAATCGGGAAAATTTTGGAAAATGAAAAAATGTAAAAATCGGAAAAATTTTGAAAAAATGTAAAAAAAAAATTTTGAAAATGAAAAAATGTAAAAATCAGGAAAATTTTGAAAAATGAAAAAATGTAAAAATCGGGAAAATTTTGGAAAATGAAAAAATGTAAAAATCGGGAAAATTTTGAAAAATGAAAAAATGTAAAAATCGGGAAAATTTTGAAAAATAAAAAAAAATGTAAAAATCGGGAAAATTTTGAAAAATGAAAAATGAAAAAATGTAAAAATCGGAAAATTTTGAAAAATGAAAAAATGTAAAAATCGGAAAATTTTGAAAAAAAAAAAAATGTAAAAATGGAAAATGAAAAAATTTTGGAAAAAATGAAAAAAAAAATGTAAAAATCGGTAAAAATCATGGAAAATTTTGAAAAAATGAAAAAATGTAAAAATCGGGAAAATTTTGAAAAATGAAAAAATGTAAAAATCGGAAAATTTTTAAAAAATGAAAAAATGGAAAAAAATTTTGAAAAATGAAAAATGTAAAAATCAGGAAAATTTTGGAAAATGAAAAAATGTAAAAATCGGGAAAATTTTGAAAATGAAAAAATGTAAAAATCGGGAAAATTTTGAAAAATGAAAAAATGTAAAAATCGGGAAAATTTTGGAAAATGAAAAAATGTAAAAATCGGGAAAATTTTGAAAAATGAAAAAATGTAAAAATCGGAAAATTTTGAAAAATGAAAAAATGTAAAAATCGGGAAAATTTTGAAAAATGAAAAAATGTAAAAATCAGGAAAAAAAAATGAAAAAATGTAAAAATCGGGAAAATTTTGAAAAATGAAAAAATGTAAAAATCGGGAAAATTTTGGAAAATGAAAAAATGTAAAAATCGGGAAAATTTTGAAAAATGAAAAAATGTAAAAATCGGAAAATTTTGGAAAATGAAAAAATAAAAATCGGGAAAATTTTGAAAAATGAAAAAATGTAAAAATCGGGAAAATTTTGGAAAATGAAAAAATGTAAAAATCGGGAAAATTTTGGAAAATGAAAAAATGTAAAAATCGGGAAAATTTTGAAAAAAAAAAAAAAAATGTAAAAATCGGGAAAATTGAAAAAATGTAAAAATCGAAAAATTTTGAAAAAAAAAAATGAAAAAATCAGGAAAAATGAAAAAAAAAATGTAAAAATCGGAAAATTTTGGAAAATGAAAAAATGTAAAAATCAGGAAAATTTTGGAAAATGAAAAAATGTAAAAATCGGAAAAATTTTGAAAAATGAAAAAATGTAAAAATCGGGAAAATTTTGAAAAATGAAAAAATGTAAAAATCAGGAAAATTTTGGAAAATGAAAAAATGTAAAAATCGGGAAAATTTTGAAAAATGAAAAAATGTAAAAATCGGGAAAATTTTGGAAAATGAAAAAATGTAAAAATCGGGAAAATTTTGAAAAATGAAAAAATGTAAAAATCAGGAAAATTTTGAAAAATGAAAAAATGTAAAAATCGGAAAATTTTGAAAAATGAAAAAATGTAAAAATCGGGAAAATTTTGAAAAATGTAAAAAAAAATGTAAAAATCGGGAAAATTTTGAAAAAATGAAAAAAAAATGTAAAAATCGGGAAAATTTTGAAAAATGAAAAAATGTAAAAATCAGGAAAATTTTGGAAAATGAAAAAATGTAAAAATCGGAAAAATTTTGAAAAAAAAAAATGTAAAAATCGGAAAATTTTGAAAAATGAAAAAATGTAAAAATCGGGAAAATTTTGGAAAATGAAAAAATGTAAAAATCGGGAAAATTTTGGAAAATGAAAAAATGTAAAAATCGGAAAATTTTGAAAAATGAAAAAATGTAAAAATCGGGAAAATTTTGGAAAATGAAAAAATGTAAAAATCGGGAAAATTTTGAAAAATGAAAAAATGTAAAAATCGGGAAAATTTTGAAAATGAAAAAAAAAAAAAATGGAAAAATTTGAAAAATTTGAAAAAATGTAAAATCGGAAAATTTTGAAAAATGAAAAAATGTAAAAAAAAATGTAAAAATCGAAAAAATTTGGAAAAAAATGAAAAAATGTAAAAATCGGAAAAATTTTGGAAAATGAAAAAATGTAAAAATCGGGAAAATTTTGGAAAATGAAAAAATGTAAAAATCGGGAAAATTTTGAAAAAAAAATCAGAAAAAAAAAATGTAAAAATCGGAAAATTTTGAAAAATGAAAAAATGTAAAAAAAAAATGTAAAAATCGGGAAAATTTTGGAAAATGAAAAAATGTAAAAATCGGGAAAATTTTGAAAAATGAAAAAAATGGAAAAATTTGGAAAAAATTTTGGAAAATTTTGAAAAATGAAAAAATGTAAAAATCGGAAAATTTTGGAAAATGAAAAAATGTAAAAATCAGGAAAATTTTGAAAAATGAAAAAATGTAAAAATCGGAAAATTTTGAAAAATGAAAAAATGTAAAAATCGGGAAAATTTTGGAAAATGAAAAAATGTAAAAATCGGGAAAATTTTGAAAAATGAAAAAATGTAAAAATCGGAAAATTTTGGAAAATGAAAAAATGTAAAAATCGGGAAAATTTTGGAAAATGAAAAAATGTAAAAATCGGAAAAATTTAAAAAAAAATGAAAAAAAAAAATCGGAAAATTTTGGAAAATGAAAAAATGTAAAAATCAGGAAAATTTTGGAAAATGAAAAAATGTAAAAATCGGGAAAATTTTGAAAAATGAAAAAATGTAAAAATCGGGAAAATTTTGGAAAATGAAAAAATGTAAAAATCGGAAAAATTTTGAAAAATGAAAAAATGTAAAAATCAGGAAAATTTTGGAAAATGAAAAAATGTAAAAATCGGAAAAATTTTGAAAATGAAAAAATGTAAAAATCGGGAAAATTTTTGAAAAAATGTAAAAAAAAATTTTGTAAAAATCGTAAAAATCAGAAAAAAATTGAAAAAAAAAAATGTAAAAATCGGGAAAATTTTGAAAAATGAAAAAATGTAAAAATTTTGAAAAATGAAAAAATGTAAAAATCGGGAAAATTTTGGAAAATGAAAAAATGTAAAAATCGGAAAATTTTGAAAAATAAAAAAATGTAAAAATCGGGAAAATTTTGGAAAATGAAAAAAATGTAAAAATCGGAAAAAAATTTTGAAAAATAAAAAAATGTAAAAATCGGGAAAATTTTGGAAAATGAAAAAATGTAAAAAAAAATGTAAAAATCGGGAAAATTTTGGAAAAAAAAAATGTAAAAATCGGGAAAATTTTGGAAATTGAAAAAATGTAAAAATCGGGAAAATTTTGAAAAATAAAAAAATTAAAAATCGGAAAAAATTTTTTTTTTTTATTACAGTATGTTTTATATTTTGAATCTTCTCTTACGAGACTAACAAAATGTGTTTAAATCTTAAAAGTAAACATTATTCTAACAGTTTCTTAAACTGTATTTATGGTAGGCGGTCCTAGTAATTGTCGCTGGATGGGACGGTCGTTACGACGAAGGCGGGAACGGCTGCATACTAATGTTAGTGCTCTAGCAAGGTGATTTGGATGGTTCGACAGCTTGATGTAGTAATTTTCCATGTGTTGTGCTATTTCATCTCGGACGGGAAGTATATTCAAGTCTCTCTGAATGTTTTCACTCCGAACGTACCACGGTGCCCCGGTGATAGTTCTAAGGATCTTTGCTTGGGCTCTCTGCACGATCTCTACGTTGCTGTTGCTGGCGCTCCCCACAATTGAGAGCCATAAGTCCAGATTGGTTTCAGAACGGAGTTATAGAGCAGGACCTTGTAATCCAGACTAAGGGGGGAGCGGGAGTTTATAAGCCAATGCAGACTGTTTGCCTTCAGCCTTAGGTGAGTTCTTTTAGCTTCAATGTGCGTGCGCCAGGTGAGCCGTCTGTCGAGATGTACGCCAAGATACGTTACTTCATCTGATTGGGGAAGCACGGTGTTGTTTAGTGTAAGGTTGGGGCAATTTCGTCTATTTAAGGTAAAAGTTACGTGTTTACATTTTTGCTCATTTACTTTTATACGCCAGTCTGAGAGCCATTTCTCTACAGCGTATAGATGGGTCGCAAGTTGCGCTGAAGCTTGTTGTGGAAATTTAGATCGGCTAAGGATCGCGGTGTCGTCGGCAAACGTAGACATAGTCAGTTGTCTACTCGTAGGGATATCAGAAGTGTAGAGTAGATATAGAGTCGGCCCGAGAACGCTGCCTTGAGGAACACCAGCTTCGATAATGTTCAGCTGACATGACGGTATTGCATCTCACTACAAATATCCTGTTGTAAAGATATGACTTCAAGAGTTTATGCGTGCTATTAGGGAGCATTATTTTGATTTTGTGCATTAGGCCGTCAAGCCATACTCTGTCGAATGCTTGAGAGACGTCCAAAAATACCGCAGTGCAGTACTCCCTATTCTCGAATGCTGTTCGAATTTCTGATGTTATGCGGTTCACCTGTTCGATAGTTCCATGCTTTTCGCGAAAACCGAATTGATGTGCTGGGATACTATTATGTCTTCTTAAGTATGGTATGATACGGGTTAAAAGGCATTTCTCAAAGAGTTTTGATAAACACGAAAGTAGGCTTATTGGTCTGTATGAGGAGGTGAGAGTGTGGTCTTTTCCTGGCTTTGGTATCATTATGATGATTGACTTTTTCCACCTCTTCGGGAAGCAGCCGATTCTTGTCATCGCGTTGAAGAGTTGGCATATGGTACCAACAGCACATAGTGGGAGTTCAATAAGCATTTTTGGTGTTATTAGATCGCAGCCCGGAGATTTTCGCGGTTGCAGCTGCTCTTTTATAATTTTTATGACTTCGCATACTCGAAATACAATTGGTTCGGCAATAGGGAAGTCTACTTCTGTTTGTAAACGTATATTAGGCAGGTTTGTTACTGGATTTGGCTGGAAAACATTTTGAAGGTGGGCAGCGAATGTGTCGGCTCGGTCTTTGTCGCTTCGGGCCCAGCAACCTGCAGGGGTCCGTAATGGCGTAACCGTTGCTGTTGGTGCGCTCAGTGTTGAGTGAGCTTTCCAAAGTGGAAATTTTGAGCTGGTTGGAGATAGTTGCTCTATATAGCGCTGTATGGATCTGTCTTCTTCTTGTCGTAGAGCCTGGGTGAGTCGACGTGAAGCTTCTTTTAACTGTTGTTTTGCAGATGGCGATCGAGATAATTGCCATTCGCGCCGGGAGCGACGCTTTGCCAGAACTAACTGCTCTATTTCTGCATTCGTGTGCTTGGTGTTATGTGTTATATTTTGCCTACGTGGTGTTGCGATTCGAGCCGCTGAAACCAGAACTGTTTCGATATTGTTTACGGTTCTGTTGATGTCATCTTCGTCGGTTAGCCGTGGTGTAAGTTCAATGTGTGAACTTATGTATTTCTTGAATTTGAGCCAGTTTGTGCTGTTAGAGGTTAGCATGACGGGGTTGTCATTAAAAATGGCTGTTGGTTTAGGCCAAAGAGTACAGGCGAGTGGTCTGATGAAAGATCCGAAAGAGAACAAGCGCTAATCAGATTACGTGGGAAATTTTTGTAACTGCGAAGTCAATCAAGTCTGGCAATTTTCTTGGATCACTAGGCCAGTGAGTTGGTGAACCAGGGGAAACGTAGTCAAGCTTGTTGCTAGGTTTTATAATTGCTTGATACAGCTGTCTTCCTTTCGGGGACACGAGGCGAGATCCCCAGTGCGTGTGCTTAGCGTTATAGTCTCCTGCTGCTATAAAGTAGTTGCCTAGCGAGTTGAAAAAGTCAATAAATTGGGCTTCGGATATCGTAAAGCGAGGAGGACAAATATCGCGGCTAAAATTTTGTGACAATCCAACTGTATAATGATAGATGTGGCTTGCAGATAGCTAGTTGCAAACGCATTGTGAAAGTAAAAAAATTTAATGCGGTTTTTAATCAGTATTCCAGTGCCTCCATGGGCCTTTCCATCAGGATGATTTGTACTGTAGAACAAATACCCTCGGATTTGGAAATTGTATTTGTTGGTAAGGTGGGTTTCTGCTAGTAGCATTACGTCGAAAATTGTCATTCATGAATTGTGCTAACTCAATTTTGTGCCGTGGAACGCCGTTGGCATTCCACAGTGCAATGCGTAGGGGAGCCATTGATTATTTTGATAGAGTGTTTTGGAGCATCTGAATCAAAATATTTTGATTTGTCATCAGACTTTGCATGGTTGTTCTCATAAAAGCAATGAATTCCTCCATGCTTTGTTGCAGTCTGAGTATCATCGTTTCCATTTTATATTCTTTGTGCTCTACGGGTTGGTAAGGGACTGTATTTTGGTGATTGGTCATTGCAAGCAGGGCTCGCCTGATTCGATTTTATAACGCTTGCAAAGCTTACGAAAATTTTGTTACGTTGGAACTACCGAGTGATGACCTGAAAATTGACGAAAAGAAAACTTCAGGCGTGAGTTTGGAGGGTATTAATGGTAAAAATGGGATCGCGTTGTTAAGACTAAATGGTTGATAAAACTTTTTAACTCCTTGTATACTGGACAGCCTCTATAGTTTGCGGTGTGGTTTCCTCCACAGTTAAAACATTTAAAGTGGTTGGAAAATTTTGTGCTTTACAAAATTTAGATGTCGGGAAAGTCCTCCGCAAGCTACGCATAAAAAGCGGAGTGTGCAGTAAGATTTAGTGTGTCCGTATTCTTGGCAATTTGCGCACTGGACCGGAAAATTACGTTTGTGCGGCTCTTCGACTGTAATTAAAAAAATGCAGTAAGAACTGAATTTTGTAGGAAAATGTACTTCGTTTTTCTTGAGGGCCTTGAAGTCAGGAAAATTAAAAACTTTGAAAGATTTTGCGGTTGCTTGTTTCTATTGCGGATATTTATAAATAAAAAAATTAAAAAACCTTTATCTTTTAGTGCCTGAAAAACTTCAAAAATGTTAACATTTGGTTCGATGCCTTTTATGAAAACTTGTTGTCCTTTGCTACTTTTTAGCTGATAAGTGTAAAAACTTTTTCTTGGCGTTTAGGAGCTCCGTCAATTTTCTGAAGTTTTCTTCGCTTAAAACTTGGACCTTGGTTTCATGAATGTCTCCTTTAGTCAAGGGGATTACATGGAAGCTATCTTTACCAATAAGATCGATAATTGTGTTCACAAGGTTGTTAGAATTTTTCTCTCGGATGTATAGCGGAGGCGGCTTCGCTTTGCTTTTGTCCGCATGAAAACTGTAGAAGGCATTTCGTTGGAGAAATCAGGAAAAATTTCAAATCTAAAAAAATTAAAAATTAGGGTTCTGCATAGTTCCTTGATCGGAGGAAGCCCGATTGATTTTGAAAAACGTTAAAAATTAAAAAATCCTGAAAACTTTGTTTTCTTTTAATGTAAACGTAGGAAATCCATGCCAGTCTGTATGGTCGAACCTTCGGAAAAACTTGGTGCGTTTAAAAATGCAAAATTCAGGAAAACACAAAAGGTGGAAAAATCGGAAAATTTCGGAAAATACAAAAATTAAAAATGATGTTGTTTTTGGAAAATTGCAAAAACAGTAAAAATCTGAAAATTGTGAAAATAAAAAAATGGCCAAAAATCGGAAAAATTTTGGAAAATAAAAAAGCAAAAATCGGAAAAATTTTGAAAATCGCTTACCTAAAAATGCGGAAAATTAAAAAAACGGAGAGAGAGAGTGCGCCCTTTCGTTGAGAATAAAAAGGCTAAAAAATGAAAATTTTCGTTTTTAAAAATGGGAAAATTTAAAAATGAAAAAAATTAAAAATCGGAAAAGAAAATAAAAAAATTAAAAATCGGAAAATTTCGACACGAAAAAGAAGTAAAAATTAAAAAATCGGGAAAATTTTGCTGAAAATGGCGCTAAAAAACCGAAGCTCGCTTTGGAAACCTTAAAAAAATTGTAAAATGTTGGTTGAAAAAATTAAAATATGGAAAATTTTGGAAAATAAAAAAATTAAAAAGTGGAAAATTTTAAAAAAAAAAAAATTAAAAAATCGCGAAAATTTTGCAAAATAAAAAAAATTAAAAATCGGGAAAATTTTGGAAAATAAAAAAATTAAAAATCGGGAAAATTTTGGAAAATAAAAAATGTAAAAATCGGGAAAAAATCGAAAAAAAAATTTTAAAAAATCGGGAAAATTTTGAAAATTGAAAAAATTAAAAATCGGGAAAATTTTGGAAATTAAAAAAATGTAAAAATCGGGAAAATTTTGGAAAATAAAATGTAAAAATCGGGAAAATTTTGAAAATGAAAAAATGTAAAAATCGGAAAATTTTGGAAAATTAAAAAAAATTAAAAATCGGGAAAATTTTGGAAAAAAAAAAAATGTAAAAATCGGGAAAATTTTGAAAATTGAAAAAATGTAAAAATCGGGAAAATTTTGGATTTAAAATTAAAAAAATGTAAAAATCGGGAAAATTTTGAAAATAAAAAAAATAAAAAAATGTAAAAATCGGGAAAATTTTGGAAAATTAAAAAAATTAAAAATCGGGAAAATTTTGGAAAATAAAAAATGTAAAAATCGGGAAAATTTTGGAAATTGAAAAAAATTAAAAATCGGGAAAATTTTGGAAAATTAAAAAAAAAAATCGGAAAAAAAAAATGTAAAAATCGGGAAAATTTTGGAAATTAAAAAAATGTAAAAATCGGGAAAATTTTGGAAAATAAAAAAAATTAAAAATCGGGAAAATTTTGGATTTAATTAATTAATAAAAATTAAAAAATCGGGAAAATTTTGGAAAATAAAAAAATTAAAAATCGGGAAAATTTTGGAAAATAAAAAAAATTAAAAATCGGGAAAATTTTGGAAAATAAAAAAATTAAAAAATCGGGAAAATTTTGGAAAATAAAAAAATTAAAAATCGGGAAAATTTTGGAAAATAAAAAAATTAAAAATCGGAAAATTTTGGAAATTAAAAAAATTAAAAATCGGGAAAATTTTGGAAATTGAAAAAAAAATTAAAAATCGGGAAAATTTTGGAAATTAATTAAAAAAAATTAAAAATCGGGAAAATTTTGGAAAATAAAAAAATTAAAAATCGGGAAAATTTTGAAAATAAAAAAATTAAAAAATCGGAAAATTTTGGAAAATAAAAAAATTAAAAAATCGGGAAAATTTTGGAAATTAAAAAAAATGTAAAAATCGGGAAAATTTTGGAAATTAAAAAAATTAAAAAATCGGGAAAATTTTGGAAATTAAAAAAAATGTAAAAATCGGGAAAATTTTGGATTAAAAATAAAAAAAAATTTTGGAAAATAAAAAAATTAAAAATCGGAAAATTTTGGAAAATAATAAAAATTAAAAAAAAAATTAAAAAATCGGGAAAATTTTGGAAATTAAAAAAATGTAAAAATCGGGAAAATTTTGGAAAATAAAAAAAATTAAAAATCGGGAAAATTTTGGAAAATAAAAAAATTAAAAATCGGGAAAATTTTGGAAAATAAAAAAAATGTAAAAATCGGAAAAATTTTGAAAAAAAAAAAAATTAAAAATCGGGAAAATTTTGGAAAATAAAAAAATTTAAAAATCGGGAAAATTTTGGAAAATAAAAAAATTAAAAAATCGGGAAAATTTTGGAAAATAAAAAAATTAAAAAATCGGGAAAATTTTGGAAAATAAAAAAAATTAAAAATCGGGAAAATTTTGGAAAATAAAAAATTAAAAAATCGGGAAAATTTTGGAAATTTTGAAAATTAAAAAAAAATTAAAAATCGGGAAAATTTTGAAAATAAAAAAAATTAAAAAATCGGGAAAATTTTGAAAAATAAAAAAAAATTAAAAATCGGAAAATTTTGAAAATAAAAAAATGTAAAAATCGGGAAAATTTTGGATTTAAAAATAAAAAAATTAAAAATCGGGAAAATTTTGGAAAATAAAAAAATTAAAAATCGGGAAAATTTTGATTTAATTAAAAAATAAAAAATTTAAAAATCGGAAAAATTTTGGAAAATTTTGGAAAAAAAAAATTAAAAAATCGGGAAAATTTTGGAAAATAAAAAAAAATTAAAAATCGGGAAAATTTTGGATTTAAAAATAAAAAAATTTAAAAATCGGGAAAATTTTGGAAAATAAAAAAATTAAAAATCGGGAAAATTTTGAAAAATAAAAAAATTAAAAATCGGGAAAATTTTGGAAAATAAAAAAAATTAAAAATCGGGAAAATTTTGGAAAATAAAAAAATTAAAAATCGGGAAAATTTTGGAAAATAAAAAAATTTAAAAATCGGAAAAATTTTGGAAAATAAAAAAATTTAAAAATCGGGAAAATTTTGGAAAATAAAAAATTAAAAAATCGGAAAATTTTGAAAAATAAAAAAATTAAAAATCGGAAAATTTTGGAAAAAAAAAAATTAAAAAATCGGGAAAATTTTGGAAAAAATAAAAAAATTAAAAATCGGGAAAATTTTGAAAATAAAAAAATTAAAAATCGGAAAATTTTGGAAAAATAAAAAAATTAAAAAATCGGAAAATTTTGGAAAATAAAAAAATTAAAAATCGGGAAAATTTTGGAAAATAAAAAAATTAAAAATCGGGAAAATTTTGGAAAATAAAAAAATGTAAAAATCGGGAAAATTTTGGATTTAATTAATTAAAAAATTAAAAAATCGGGAAAAATTTTGGAAAATAAAAAAAATTAAAAATCGGAAAATTTTGGAAAATAAAAAAATTAAAAATCGGGAAAATTTTGGAAAATAAAAAAATTAAAAATCGGAAAATTTTGGAAATAAAAAAAAATTAAAAAATCGGGAAAATTTTGAAAAATAAAAAAAATAAAAAATCGGGAAAATTTTGGAAAATAAAAAAATTAAAAATCGGGAAAATTTTGGAAATTAAAAAAATTAAAAATCGGGAAAATTTTAAAAATTAAAAAATCGGGAAAATTTTGGAAATTAAAAAAATTAAAAAATCGGGAAAATTTTGGAAAATAATTAAAAAAAATTAAAAATCGGGAAAATTTTGGAAAATAAAAAAATTAAAAAATCGGAAAATTTTGGAAAATAAAAAAATTAAAAATCGGGAAAATTTTGGAAAATAAAAAAATTTAAAAATCGGAAAATTTTGGAAAATAAAAAAATTTAAAAATCGGGAAAATTTTGGAAAATAAAAAAAAAAATTAAAAATCGGGAAAATTTTGGAAAATAAAAAAAATTTAAAAATCGGGAAAATTTTGAAAAAAAAAAAATTAAAAAATCGGGAAAATTTTGAAAAATAAAAAAAAATTAAAAAATCGGGAAAATTTTGGAAAATAAAAAAATGTAAAAATCGGGAAAATTTTGGAAAATTAAAAAAATTAAAAATCGGAAAATTTTGGAAAATAAAAAAATTAAAAAATCGGGAAAATTTTGAAAAAAAAAAAATGTAAAAAAAATTTTGGAAAAAAAAAATTTAAAAATCGGGAAATTTTGGATTTTTAATTAAAAAAATTAAAAAAAAAATTAAAAATCGGGAAAATTTTGAAAAAAATAAAAAAATTAAAAATCGGGAAAAAAAAATAAAAAAATTAAAAATCGGGAAAATTTTGAAAAAATAAAAAAAAATTAAAAAATCGGGAAAATTTTGGAAATTGAAAAAATTAAAAATCGGAAAAATTTTGAAAAATTAAAAAAATGTAAAAATCGGGAAAATTTTGGAAAATAAAAAAATTAAAAATCGGGAAAATTTTGGAAATTAAAAAAATTAAAAATCGGGAAAATTTTGGAAAATAAAAAAATTAAAAATCGGGAAAATTTTGGAAAAATAAAAAAATTAAAAATCGGGAAAATTTTGGAAAATAAAAAAATTAAAAATCGGGAAAATTTTGGAAAATAAAAAAATTAAAAATCGGGAAAATTTTGGAAAATAAAAAAATTAAAAATCGGGAAAATTTTGAAAATAAAAAAATTAAAAATCGGGAAAAAAAAAATTAAAAATCGGGAAAATTTTGGAAAATAAAAAAAATTAAAAATCGGGAAAATTTTGGATTTAAAATTAAAAAAATTAAAAATCGGGAAAATTTTGAAAAAAAAAAATGTAAAAAAAAATTTTGGAAAATAAAAAAATTAAAAATCGGGAAAATTTTGGAAAATAATTAAAAAAAATTAAAAAATCGGGAAAATTTTGAAAATAAAAAAAAAAATTAAAAATCGGGAAAATTTTGGAAAATAAAAAAATTAAAAATCGGGAAAATTTTGGAAAATAAAAAAATTAAAAAATCGGGAAAATTTTGAAAATAAAAAAATTAAAAAAAATTTTGGAAAAAAAAATTAAAAAATCGGGAAAATTTTGGATTTAAAAATTAAAAAAAATTAAAAATCGGGAAAATTTTGGAAAATAAAAAAATTAAAAATCGGAAAATTTTGGAAAATAAAAAAATTAAAAAATCGGGAAAATTTTGGAAAATTTAGAAAAATAAAAAAATTAAAAATCGGGAAAATTTTGGAAAATAAAAAAATTAAAAAATCGGAAAATTTTGAAAAATAAAAAAATTAAAAAATCGGGAAAATTTTGGAAAATAAAAAAATTAAAAATCGGGAAAATTTTGGATTTAAAATTAAAAAAATTTAAAAATCGGAAAATTTTGGAAAATAAAAAAATTAAAAATCGGGAAAATTTTGAAAAATAAAAATGAAAAAATTAAAAAAAAAATTTTGAAAAATAAAAAAATTAAAAATCGGGAAAATTTTGGAAAATAAAAAATTAAAAAATTAAAAATTTTGGAAAATAAAAAATGTAAAAATCGGAAAAAATAAAAAAATTAAAAATCGGGAAAATTTTGGAAAAATAATTAAAAAAATGTAAAAATCGGGAAAATTTTGGAAATTAAAAAAAATTAAAAAATCGGGAAAATTTTGAAAAAAAAAAATGTAAAAATCGGGAAAATTTTGGAAAATAAAAAATTAAAAATCGGGAAAATTTTTGAAAAATAAAAAAATGTAAAAATCGGGAAAAAAAATAAAAAAATTGAAAATTTTGGAAAAAATTAAAAAATTTTGGAAAATAAAAATTAAAAATCGGAAAAATTTTGAAAAAATAAAAAAATTAAAAATCGGGAAAATTTTGGAAAATATAAAAAATTAAAAAATCGGGAAAATTTTGGAAAATAAAAAAAATTAAAAATCGGGAAAATTTTGGAAAATAAAAAAATTAAAAATCGGAAAAATTTTGGAAAATAAAAAAAAAAAATCGGAAAAAATCGGAAAATTAAAAATCGGAAAAAATAAAAAAATTAAAAAATCGGGAAAATTTTGGAAAATAAAAAAATTAAAAATCGGGAAAATTTTGGAAAATAAAAAAAATTAAAAAATCGGGAAAATTTTGGAAAATAAAAAAATTAAAAATCGGGAAAATTTTTTTGAAAAAATTAAAAATCGGGAAAAAATTAAAAAATCGGGAAAATTTTGGAAAATAAAAAATTAAAAAATCGGAAAATTTTGAAAATAAAAAATTTAAAAAATGGAAAAAAAAAATTAAAAAATCGGGAAAATTTTGGAAAATAAAAAAATTAAAAATCGGGAAAATTTTGAAAATCGGGAAAATTTAAAAAAATTTAAAAATCGGGAAAATTTTGGAAATTAAAAAAATTAAAAATCGGGAAAATTTTGGAAAATAAAAAAATTAAAAATCGGGAAAATTTTAATAATTAAAAATTAAAAAATCGGAAAATTTTGGAAAATAAAAAAATTAAAAATCGGGAAAATTTTGGAAAATTAATTAAAAAAAATTAAAAAATCGGGAAAATTTTGAAAATAAAAAATTAAAAATCGGGAAAATTTTGAAAAAAAAAAAATTAAAAAATCGGGAAAATTTTGAAAATAAAAAAAATTAAAAAATCGGAAAATTTTGGAAAATAAAAAAATTAAAAAATCGGGAAAATTTTGGATTTAAAATTTTGAAAAATAAAAAAATTAAAAAATCGGGAAAATTTTGGAAAATAAAAAAATTAAAAATCGGGAAAATTTTGGAAAATAAAAAAATTAAAAATCGGGAAAATTTTGTAAAATAAAAAAATTAAAAATCGGGAAAATTTTGGAAAATAAAAAAATTAAAAAATCGGGAAAATTTTGAAAATAAAAAAAATTAAAAAATCGGGAAAATTTTGATTTAAAAATAAAAAAATAAAAAATCGGGAAAATTTTGGAAAATAAAAAAATTAAAAAATCGGGAAAATTTTGGAAAATAAAAAAATTAAAAATCGGGAAAATTTTGGAAAATAAAAAAATTAAAAATCGGGAAAATTTTGGAAATTAAAAAAATTTAAAAATCGGGAAAATTTTGGAAAATTAAAAAAATTAAAAATCGGGAAAATTTTTAAAAATAAAAAAATTAAAAAATCGGGAAAATTTTGGAAAATAAAAAAATTAAAAAATCGGGAAAATTTTGGAAAATAAAAAAATTAAAAAATCGGGAAAATTTTGAAAAATAAAAAAATTAAAAATCGGGAAAATTTTGGAAAATAAAAAAATTAAAAATCGGGAAAATTTTGGAAAATAAAAAAATTAAAAATCGGGAAAATTTTGGAAAATAAAAAAATTAAAAAATCGGGAAAATTTTGGAAAATAAAAAAATTAAAAAATCGGGAAAATTTTGGAAAAAAATAAAAAAAATAAAAAATCGGGAAAATTTTGGAAAATAAAAAAAATTAAAAAATCGGGAAAATTTTGGATTTAAAAATTAAAAAAATTAAAAATCGGGAAAATTTTGGAAAATAAAAAAATTAAAAATCGGGAAAATTTTGGAAAATTAAAAAATAAAAATTAAAAAATCGGGAAAATTTTGGAAAATAAAAAAATTAAAAAATCGGGAAAATTTTGGATTTAAAAATAAAAAATTAAAAAATCGGAAAATTTTGGAAAATAAAAAAAAAAAATCGGGAAAATTTTTAAAAAAATTAAAAAATCGGGAAAATTTTGGAAAATAAAAAAATTAAAAAATCGGGAAAATTTTGGAAAATAAAAAAATTAAAAAATCGGGAAAATTTTGGAAAATAATTAAAAAAAATTAAAAAATCGGGAAAATTTTGGAAAATAAAAAAAATTTAAAAATCGGGAAAATTTTGGAAAATAAAAAAATTAAAAAATCGGGAAAATTTTGGAAAATAAAAAAATTAAAAAATCGGGAAAATTTTGGATTAAATTAATTAATAAAAATTAAAAAATCGGGAAAATTTTGGAAAATAAAATAAAAAAATTAAAAAATCGGGAAAATTTTGGAAAATAAAAAAAATTAAAAAATCGGGAAAATTTTGGAAAATAAAAAAATTAAAAAATCGGAAATTTTGGATTTAATTAATTAAAAAAATAAAAAAAAATTTTAAAAAATTAAAAAATCGGAAAATTTTGGAAAATGAAAAAAAAATTAAAAAATCGGGAAAATTTTGGAAAAAAAAAAAAATTAAAAAATCGGAAAAATTTTGGAAAATTAAAAAATTAAAAAATCGGGAAAATTTTGAAAATAAAAAAAATTAAAAAAAAAAAATTAAAAAATCGGGAAAATTTTGGAAAATAAAAAAATTAAAAAATCGGGAAAATTTTGATTTAAAAATAAAAAAATTAAAAAATCGGGAAAATTTTGGAAAAATAAAAAATTAAAAAATCGGAAAAATTTTGGAAAATTAAAAAATTAAAAAATCGGGAAAATTTTGGAAAATAAAAAAATTAAAAAATCGGAAAATTTTGGAAAAAAAAAAATTAAAAAATCGGGAAAATTTTGAAAATAAAAATTAAAAAAATTAAAAAATCGGGAAAATTTTGGAAAATAAAAAAAATTAAAAAATCGGGAAAATTTTGGATTTAAAATTAAAAAAATTAAAAAATCGGGAAAATTTTGGAAAATAAAAAAATTAAAAAATCGGGAAAATTTTGAAAATTTTGGAAAAAAAAAATTAAAAAATCGGGAAAATTTTGAAAAAAATAAAAAAATTAAAAAATCGGGAAAATTTTGGAATTTTGAAAAAAAAAATTAAAAAATCGGGAAAATTGGAAAATAAAAAAAAAAAAAAAAATTAAAAAATCGGGAAAATTTTGGATTTAATTAATTAATAAAAATTAAAAAATCGGAAAAATTTTGGAAAATAAAAAAATTAAAAAATCGGAAAAATTTTGCGACAATAAAAAAATTAAAAAATCGTAAAAATTTTCGACAGTGAAAGCATGAAAAAATCGGAAAAATTTGCGACAGTGAAAACATAAAAAAATCAAAAAATCGGGAAAATTTTGGAAAATAAAAAAATTAAAAAATCGGGAAAATTTTGGATTTAATTA
>JAHQRP010000016.1:0-64776 GCA_023558445.1 Drosophila pallidifrons
TTTAGAAAATAAAAAATGTAAAAAATCGGAAAATTTTAAAAATAAAAAATGTAAAAATCGGAAAAATGTAAAAATCGAAAAATTGTAAAAATCGGAAAATTTTAAAAAATGAAAATTTTGTAAAAATCGAAAAATTTTGAAAATTTTAAAAATGAAAAATGTAAAAATCGGAAAAATAAAAATCGGAAAAATGAAAAAAATGTAAAAATCGGGAAAATTTTAGAAATTGAAAAAATGTAAAAATCGGAAAATTTTAGAAAATAAAAATGTAAAAATCGGAAAAATTTTTGAAAAATGAAAATGTAAAAATCGGAAAATTTTGGAAAATGAAAAAATGTAAAAATCGGAAAAATTTTGGAAAATGAAAAAATGTAAAAATCGGGAAAAATTTTGAAAATGTAAAAAAAATGTAAAAATCGGAAAATTTTGGAAATTGAAAAAATGTAAAAATCGGGAAAATTTTAGAAAATGAAAAAATGTAAAAATCAGGAAAATTTTGAAAAATGAAAAAATGTAAAAATCGGAAAAATTTTAGAAAATGAAAAAATGTAAAAATCGGAAAAATTTTAGAAAATGAAAAAATGTAAAAATCGGAAAATTTTGAAAATGAAAAAATGTAAAAATCGGGGAAAATTTTGGAAATTGAAAAAAATGTAAAAATCGGGAAAATTTTGAAAATGAAAAAATGTAAAAATCGGAAAAATTTTGAAAAAAAAAAATGTAAAAATCGGGAAAATTTTAGAAATTGAAAAAATGTAAAAATCGGAAAATTTTGAAAATGAAAAAAATGTAAAAATCGGAAAAAAAAAATGTAAAAATCGGAAAATTTTAGAAAATGAAAAAATGTAAAAATCGGAAAATTTTAGAAAATGAAAAAATGTAAAAATCGGGAAAATTTTGAAAAATGAAAAAATGTAAAAATCGGGAAAATTTTAGAAAATGAAAAAATGTAAAAATCAGAAAAATTTTAGAAAATGAAAAAATGTAAAAATCGGGAAAATTTTAGAAATTGAAAAAATGTAAAAATCGGGAAAATTTTAGAAATTGAAAAATGTAAAAATCGGAAAATTTTGGAAAATGAAAAAATGTAAAAATCGGAAAATTTTGAAAATGAAAAAATGTAAAAATCGGAAAAATTTTAGAAAATGAAAAAATGTAAAAATCGGGAAAATTTTGGAAAATGAAAAAAAAAATGTAAAAATCCGGAAAAATTTGAAAATGAAAAAATGTAAAAATGTAAAAATTTGGAAAATGAAAAATTTTGAAAATGAAAATTTTGAAAAAAATGTAAAAATCGGGAAAATTTTGGAAATTGAAAAAATGTAAAAATCGGGAAAATTTTGAAAATGAAAAAATGTAAAAATCGGGAAAATTTTAGAAATTGAAAAAATGTAAAAATCGGAAAATTTTGAAAATGAAAAATGTAAAAATCGGAAAAATTTTAGAAAATGAAAAAATGTAAAAATCGGGAAAATTTTGAAAAATGAAAAAATGTAAAAATCGGAAAAATTTTGGAAAATGAAAAAATGTAAAAATCGGGAAAATTTTGGAAAATGAAAAAATGTAAAAATCGGGAAAATTTTGGAAAATGAAAAATGAAAAAATGTAAAAATCGGAAAAATTTGAAAAATGAAAAAATGTAAAAATCGGGAAAATTTTGGAAAATAATCAGGAAAATGAAAAAATGTAAAAATCGGGAAAATTTTGAAAATGAAAAAATGTAAAAATCGGGAAAATTTTGGAAATTGAAAAAATGTAAAAATCGGAAAAATTTTGAAAATGAAAAAATGTAAAAATCGGGAAAATTTTGGAAATTGAAAAAATGTAAAAATCGGGAAAATTTTGGAAATTGAAAAAATGTAAAAATCGGGAAAATTTTGGAAAATGAAAAAATGTAAAAATCAGGAAAATTTTGAAAAATGAAAAAATGTAAAAATCGGAAAATTTTGGAAAATGAAAAAATGTAAAAATCGGAAAAATTTTGGAAAATGAAAAAATGTAAAAATCAGGAAAATTTTGAAAAATGAAAAAATGTAAAAATCGGAAAAATTTTTGAAAATGAAAAATGTAAAAATCGGGAAAATTTTGAAAAATGAAAAAATGTAAAAATCGGAAAAATTTTGAAAATGAAAAAATGTAAAAATCGGGAAAATTTTGGAAATTGAAAAAATGTAAAAATCGGGAAAATTTTGAAAATTGAAAAAATGTAAAAATCGGGAAAATTTTGAAAATGAAAAAATGTAAAAATCGGAAAAATTTTAGAAATTGAAAAAAAAATGTAAAAATCGGGAAAATTTTAGAAATTGAAAAAATGTAAAAATCGGGAAAATTTTAGAAATTGAAAAAATGTAAAAATCGGGAAAATTTTGGAAATTGAAAAAATGTAAAAATCGGGAAAATTTTGAAAATGAAAAAATGTAAAAATCGGAAAAATTTTGAAAATGAAAAAATGTAAAAATCGGGAAAAATTTTGAAAATGAAAAAATGTAAAAATCGGGAAAATTTTGAAAATGAAAAAATGTAAAAATCGGAAAATTTTGAAAATGAAAAAATGTAAAAATCGGAAAATTTTGGAAATTGAAAAAATGTAAAAATCGGGAAAATTTTGAAAATGAAAAATGTAAAAATCGGGAAAATTTTAGAAATTGAAAAAATGTAAAAATCGGGAAAATTTTGGAAAATAAAAAATGTAAAAATCGGAAAATTTTGAAAAATGAAAAAAAAATGTAAAAATCGAGGAAAATTTTGAAAATGAAAAAATGTAAAAATCGGGAAAATTTTGAAAATGAAAAATGTAAAAATCGGAAAATTTTGAAAATGAAAAAATGTAAAAATCGGAAAATTTTGAAAATGAAAAAATGTAAAAATCGGGAAAATTTTAGAAATTGAAAAAATGTAAAAATCGGGAAAATTTTGAGAAATTGAAAAAATGTAAAAATCGGGAAAATTTTAAAAATCAGGAAAAATGTAAAAATCGGAAAAAAAAAATGTAAAAATCGGGAAAATTTTGAAAATGAAAAAAAAAATGTAAAAATCGGGAAAATTTTGAGAAAATGAAAAAATGTAAAAATCGGAAAATTTTGGAAAATGAAAAAATGTAAAAATCGGGAAAATTTTGAAAATTGAAAAAAATGTAAAAATCGGAAAATTTGGAAAATGAGAAAATGTAAAAATGTAAAAATCGGAAAATTAAAAATGAAAATCGGGAAAAAAAAATGAAAAAATGTAAAAATCGGAAAATTTTGAAAATGAAAAAATGTAAAAATCGGAAAAATTTTGAAAAATGAAAAAATGTAAAAATCGGAAAATTTTGAAAATGAAAAAATGTAAAAATCGGGAAAATTTTAGAAATTGAAAAAATGTAAAAATCGGGAAAATTTTAGAAATTGAAAAAATGTAAAAATCGGAAAATTTTGAAAATGAAAAAATGTAAAAATCGGGAAAATTTTGGAAATTGAAAAAATGTAAAAATCGGGAAAATTTTGAAAATGAAAAAATGTAAAAATCGGGAAAATTTTGAAAATGAAAAATGTAAAAATCGGGAAAATTTTGAAAATGAAAAAATGTAAAAATCGGGAAAATTTTGAAAAATAAAAAATGTAAAAATCGGGAAAATTTTGAAAATGAAAAAATGTAAAAATCGGGAAAATTTTTGAAAATAAAAAATGTAAAAATCCGGAAAATTTTGAAAAATGAAAAAATGTAAAAATCGGGAAAATTTTGGAAAATGAAAAAATGTAAAAATCGGGAAAATTTTGAAAATAAAAAATGTAAAAATCCGGAAAATTTTGAAAATGAAAAAATGTAAAAATCGGGAAAATTTTGAAAATGAAAAAATGTAAAAATCGGGAAAATTTTGAAAATGAAAAAATGTAAAAATCGGGAAAATTTTGAAAATAAAAAAAAATGTAAAAATCGGGAAAATTTTGAAAATGAAAAAATGTAAAAATCGGGAAAATTTTGAAAATGAAAAATGTAAAAATCGGAAAAATTTTGAAAATGAAAAAATGTAAAAATCGGGAAAATTTTGAAAATGAAAAAATGTAAAAATCGGGAAAATTTTGGAAATTGAAAAAAAATGTAAAAATCGGAAAATTTTGAAAATTGAAAAAATGTAAAAATCAGGAAAATTTTAGAAATTGAAAAAATGTAAAAATCGGGAAAATTTTGAAAATGAAAAAATGTAAAAATCGGGAAAATTTTGAAAATGAAAAAATGTAAAAATCGGGAAAATTTTAGAAATTGAAAAAATGTAAAAATCGGGAAAATTTTAGAAATTGAAAAAATGTAAAAATCAGAAAAAATTTTGAAAATGAAAAATGTAAAAATCGGGAAAATTTTAGAAAATGAAAAAATGTAAAAATCGGAAAAATTTTGAAAATGAAAAATGTAAAAATCGGAAAAATCGGGAAAATTTTGGAAAATGAAAAAATTTAAAAAAAAAAGGAAAATTTTGAAAATTGAAAAAATGTAAAAATCGGAAAATTTTGGAAAATGAAAAAATGTAAAAATCGGGAAAATTTTGAAAATGAAAAAATGTAAAAATCGAAAAAATTTTGGAAAATGAAAAAATGTAAAAATCGGAAAATTTTGAAAATGAAAAAATGTAAAAATCGGAAAATTTTTAAAAATGAAAAAATGTAAAAATCGGAAAATTTTAGAAAATGAAAAAATGTAAAAATCGGAAAATTTTGAAAATGAAAAAATGTAAAAATCGGAAAATTTTGAAAATGAAAAAATGTAAAAATCGGGAAAATTTTGAAAATGAAAAAATGTAAAAATCGGAAAATTTTGAAAATGAAAAAATGTAAAAATCGGGAAAATTTTGAAAAATGAAAAAATGTAAAAATCGGGAAAATTTTGGAAAATGAAAAAATGTAAAAATCGGGAAAATTTTGAAAAATGAAAAAATGTAAAAATCGGAAAATTTTGAAAATGAAAAAATGTAAAAATCGGGAAAATTTTGGAAAATGAAAAAATGTAAAAATCGGAAAATTTTGGAAAATGAAAAAATGTAAAAATCGGAAAAATTTTGGAAAATGAAAAAATGTAAAAATCGGAAAAATTTTAAAAATGGAAAAATGTAAAAATCCGGAAAATTTTGAAAATGAAAAAATGTAAAAATCGGGAAAATTTTGGAAAATGAAAAATGTAAAAATCGGAAAATTTTGGAAAATAAAAAAATGTAAAAATCGGGAAAATTTTTGAAAATGAAAAAATGTAAAAATCGGGAAAATTTTGGAAAATAAAAAAATGTAAAAATCGGAAAATTTTGAAAATGAAAAAATGTAAAAATCGGAAAAATTTTGAAAATGAAAAAATGTAAAAATCGGAAAATTTTGGAAAATGAAAAAATGTAAAAATCGGAAAAATTTTGAAAATAAAAAATGTAAAAATCGGAAAAATTTTGAAAATGAAAAAATGTAAAAATCGGAAAAATTTTAGAAAATGAAAAAATGTAAAAATCGGAAAATTTTGAAAATGAAAAATTTTAAAAATGTAAAAATCGGAAAATTTTTGAAAATGAAAAAATGTAAAAATCGGAAAATTTTTGAAAATGAAAAAATGTAAAAATCGGAAAATTTTGAAAATGAAAAAATGTAAAAATCGGAAAATTTTAGAAAATGAAAAAATGTAAAAATCGGAAAATTTTTGAAAATGAAAAAATGTAAAAATCGGGAAAATTTTGAAAATGAAAAAATGTAAAAATCGGGAAAATTTTTGAAAATGAAAAAATGTAAAAATCGAGAAAATTTTGGAAAATGAAAAAATGTAAAAATCGGGAAAAATTTTGAAAATGAAAAAATGTAAAAATCGGGAAAATTTTGAAAATGAAAAAATGTAAAAATCGGAAAATTTTTGAAAATGAAAAAATGTAAAAATCGGAAAATTTTGGAAAATGTAAAAATCCGAAAAAAAAATGTAAAAATCGGAAAAATTTTGAAAATGAAAAAATGTAAAAATCCGGAAAATTTTTGAAAATGAAAAAATGTAAAAATCGGAAAATTTTGAAAATAAAAATGTAAAAATCGGGAAAATTTTAAAAAATGAAAAAATGTAAAAATCGGAAAATTTTAGAAAAATCGAAGAAATGTGTTGATGCCAGATGACTGCAGGTGTGACCACTCAGGCCAGCTGACAGTGTGGTCGCGATCGAGAGTTATCGATAGCGACAAAGCTAGTATACTGTGCGTGTGACCGTGTCATACGCACAGACACACTGTTCTTGGTTTCCTCTGAAGATGGTCACCCTGCCCTTTTTAGTGCTTTTTCCATTCCGCCTTCTACATATGTTCAAATTTTCTACGCACACAACACATGTAATATTTCCAAGTGAATAAAATACAACACAAAAGGTTAAAGTTTAAAATAGAAAAAAAAGTGAAAGTGTTTTATTTCATCAAGCAAACGCCCCCTACACATTTGGTCCTTCGAGCCGGATTTCTGGATAGCTCGACCCCAGCAGCAGCATTGGTTGTTTTGTTTCAAGATAAGTAATACACTTTTTTTCATCCATACATTTTGTGCAAGTGTCGTGTTCGCGCCATATTTTTTTTCTTGTAACTTATATATATGTGACACAGCATATATATAAGTACATAAGCGTTCGACCGGCATTTTCTCAGCCATCTTTTCTACTTTGTGTATACTTGGCACAATATATATATATATATATATCCTTATATGTATATGTATGTGTAAGTATATTATACAGTTTAAAAGAGTTCGCTAATATTTTCCGTTTTTGGCCGCGGTTGTGTGTATTTTGCTATTTCTTTTCTGTCGTATCGCGTTTGTCTGTTTTCTTTAACACACTCCTGTGTAGGCAAGCTCTCTATTGGTTATATTCAAATAACAAGAGAGTTGCTCCTCTCATAGCAAACGCGCGTAGATCCACTACACTCCATATATATATATATATATATATATATATATATACACACATATACATACGACATATACATCCAAACACAACATACATACACACACGTACATTTCCATACACGACACTTACACACATATACACTCCGTATATGCTCCGATCATATTAATCCTATACAGTACTTTCACATCCACTGTTGTATATAATATATATTATCCATCACTTCACATACATATATATTATTCATTCACGTTTACGTATATAAACAGCAGCAATCACATCGAGAAATAAAGATTCACGCTGCTGTTTGTGTTTTACTCAAACATTTGTTTTTTTTCAAACACCGAAACATTTTTGTTTTTCCAACAGCGATTTTGTTCCTCGTCTGTTTTCTTGTGTCGGCTTTTGCTCACTATCCTGTGACAGCCGAAGTTCTACTCCGTTTTGTGCTTGCTTTCGGCTGTCCGCTTTACCGTGAGTCTTTGTTGAGAAAAGACTCTAAAGTGACTGCCGAAGCATAGTATGTCCAAGAGCCAAAAGAGCGAAAAGGACTCAAAACACTCGCTAAAGCTTCCGACCACAGTTCGTCGCCTGTCGTCCGCTTCGCCCGCTCCTTCGGGGTCCCAATCCGCCACACCTGCCGCTCAACTCCGAGTAAAGGTCGATCGTCCGTCGCCGTCTGCTTCGTCAAAGACTCCGCTGTTGCGCACATCTTCGACTGCTCTACGTAGTCAGGCAACTACCCGTTCCGTCCAAGCTAAATATAGCAAAACCCGTGCGATGGCTCTCAGCAATTTCGTTGCCGTCTCTGACAGACTGGTGCATTTCGAGAGTCGGGTCAGAGGGCCTGCAGCCGAAGATGACAATGTACACACGTACGAAATCCGTCGTGACCGGCTGCAAGTCCTCTGGGACAACGTCGAAGCCGCTTATTCCACATGTGCTGATGCACTGCATCAAGACGGCGACAGTGAAGGCACACAGGCGATGGAGGCAAAGTACGATCACTGCTATGCAGTGTACGAGCGGTGTCTCGCCCGTGTTAAGGGGCAAATTACCCAGGTTTCCGGGTCCAGCAGGAGTGAAGCATCCGTTCCTCCTGTATACTCCAGTGGCTGCCGGCTCCCTCCAGTCGACACCGAAGTTTTCCGTGGGGATTACTTGCGGTGGCCGACTTTCCGTGACCTTTTCACGGCCATCTATGTCAACAATCCAAGGTTGACTCCGGTCGAGAAACTTTTCCATCTGAATTCGAAGACCGCAGATGAGGCCAATGAAATAGTAGCCAAATTTCCGCTGACGAACGATGGTTTCGCGTCGGCTTGGGGTGCTCTCTGCGAACGTTTTGAGAACAAGCGCTTGTTGATAACAAGCCAATTGAAGATCCTGTTTAACCTGTCCACGGTTACCCAAGAGTCGGGAGCAGCTATCAAGGAGCTGCAGAGCACGATTCAGCGTTGCTTGACCGCTCTTGAGCATTCAGACATTTCCGTCTGTAGCCCGTTCGCAGATTGCATCCTTGTTTTCCTCTGCTCGTCCAAACTTCCCAAGCTCACACTCTCGTTGTGGGAGCAATCGTTGGTGGACAAAGCAAAAATTCCCGCATGGCAGGATATGAGCACGTTCCTCAATGAGCGCTACCGTACGCTCGAAGCGATTGAGGACGTAAAGCAGACTGCCAATTCACAGATCGCGACTGCAGGACCATCCCGTCCGCAGAATTCGAAGCGAGTCAACTCCTTTGAGGCCCGAGTCACTCCGAAAGGCAAATCGTGTGACTTGTGCTCAAAGGAGAATCACCCTGTCCGGGTGTGTCCGCGTTTTTTGCAAATGTCGGTCAACGAGAGGATGACATACATCAAACAGAAAAGTCTCTGTTTGAACTGTTTCGCAAGAGGTCACCAACTCCGAGAGTGTACAAGTGCGCACAATTGCTTTACATGCAAAGGGCGGCACAACACTCTTCTCCATCGGGGTGACAGTGCCCACAATGGTGCCTCTTCATCGTCCAACATACAGTCCACTCCAAATCCAACGGCAACAAATGTGCAGAATTTCTTTGCTAATAATGCTCAGAATGTCCTTCTCGGCACGGCGGTCATCAATGTTTGCCACTTGGGCACTACATATACCGCACGTGCGTTAATTGATTCCGGGTCCGAAGCGACCTTCATTTCTGAGCGTTTGTTCCAACGCATTAAGTTGCCTTTCCAGTCCGTGCGAGCCCAGGTATCCGGGCTAAATCACGCAGTTGCGGCCCAATCGCAGAAGTTATGTCACTTCAGCATTGGTTCTCCGACGAAGCCGAGGCTCCATATCGAGACTTCGGCATTCGTAATTCCACAGTTGGCAGGCAAACTGCCCTCCTTCGACATGCCGCGAACTTTCCTCAAGGATCTACCAGCGATAGAACTGGCAGATCCACATTTCTACAAGAGCGCTCAGATCGATGTACTAATTGGCGCGGATATCCTTCCGTCGGTCATCTTGAGCGGCTCCCGGCCAAACATTTGTGGCTCACTCCTTGGGCAGGAAACCGTGTTTGGCTGGATTCTTACCGGCCCCGTCTCCCAGAGTATGTCGACAACTGTTTCTGCGTTTTCGACAAGAGTCGCCCTCCAAGCAGACGAACAGCTCGACAGCCTACTTTCCAAATTTTGGGAGGTGGAGGATATTCCAGCGAAGCTGATAAAGGAGTCAGACTTCGTTTGCGAAGAAAACTTCGTTAAGACTACGTCTCGTAGCACATGTGGCAGATATCGGGTGACTCTTCCATTCCGGAAGCCCGATGGCATTGAACTGGGTCATTCCAGATCTATAGCGTTGGCTCAATTCCTCAAGAACGAGAATCGTTTGTCAAGAAACGATTCTCTAAAGGAACAGTACAATGCCGTTCTCCAGGAGTACGTGGACTTGGGTCATATGACACCCATATCGCCTCAGGCGATTGTCACGACTCCTAATTTCTACCTGCCTCACCACGCCGTGTTCAAACCAGATAGCACCACAACGAAGGTGCGGGTCGTTTTCAACGCATCTTGTCCATCCTCAAATGGCAAGAGTCTGAATGATATCCTTCATTCAGGGCCCATTCTCCAATCGGATCTTACGTTACAGATCCTCCGATGGCGATACTATCGATATGTGTTCAATGCGGACATAACGAAGATGTATCGCCAGATCCTCATGGACTCAAAGCACACACCGTTCCAACGAATTCTGTTCCGCACGTCGGACGGTGAGATCCGTGACTTTGAGTTAAACACAGTGACATTCGGTGTCAACTGTGCGCCTTTCCTGGCTCTACGAGTCCTCCAGCAACTTGCTGATGACACACGCTTGGAGTATCCTCTCGCCAGCCGAGTCATCTCCAACGACATGTACGTGGACGACGTCCTAGCGGGGACACACACGAAAGAAGAGGCCATCCGGACCATCGCGGAAGTGTGTGCAGCCCTGGACAGCGCTGGCTTCCCGCTGAGGAAGTGGACGTCGAACCATAAGAGCGTGCTGAAGGACATTCCAAAGGACCATCTACTTCGAGAAGATTTCCTCGAACTCGAAGATTCCAGTACGGCGAAAACTCTGGGCATCAGGTGGCAAGCTCACGATGACGAGTTCTTCTTCATGCCACCAGAAGTTGCCCATCAGGACTCCTACACGAAGAGGGAAGTGCTTTCGCAAATCGCTAAGCTTTTCGACCCAGCCGGGTGGCTGGCCCCTTTCGTTATCCGAGCCAAGATCTTCATGCAGGAGATCTGGCTGAGAACGCTCGAATGGGACGAACATTTACCCACGGATCTTTCACTCCAATGGAAGGAGTACCTCCAGAGCTATCCTGCTCTGGGAAAGATCCGGATTCCAAGATGGGTCCAATTCCAGACACGAGTGAAGCTCCAGTACCACGGATTCTGTGATGCGTCAGAACGGGCGTATGGAGCAGCGATCTATGTCCGTGTGGAAACGGCGAACAAGGTTTCCACACATCTCCTTACTGCGAAGACAAAGGTGGCTCCGGTCAAGTCTCTCTCAGTGCCACGTCTGGAGCTTTGTGGCGCAGTCCTGTTGGCTGAGTTATCTGCAGCCCTCCTCCTGAAACTGCCAGCAGAAAGTTTCCAGACTTTCTTTTGGACCGACTCAACAATTGTTCTCGCCTGGTTGAACAAGCCACCCTGCCGATGGACAACCTTTGTGGCCAATCGAGTGGCCAAGATTGTCCAAGCCAGCGACGCCAAGAACTGGTCGCATGTGCGATCTGAGCACAATCCGGCAGATCTGGCAAGCCGTGGTGTCCTGCCACAAGAATTGGTTCGTAATCCGTTGTGGTGGCATGGACCAGAGTGGCTTCATCTCCCGTCGGATCAATGGCCAACTTCTCCAAGTCCCATTCCGGAGACTCTGCTGGAGCAGCGGATTAAGTGCAACGTCGCTAAGTCACCTCCGACTCCCGACTTCCTGAGCAGGTTCTCTGAGTTTGGCAGGGCACTGCGCACGTCTGCCTATGTTCTCCGATTCATCGATAGGAGTCGGAAGTTGGCAGTTCCAAGCTCTACCGTGGTCCAGGCGGATGAGCTGTCACGGATCCAAGAGCGGCTAATCGTCATGGTTCAACGACACACTTTTCCTCAGGAATACCATTGTCTGCAGTCCAAGCAGCAGGTCCCTTCCTCAAGTTCAATCCGAAACTTGAACCCTTTCCTCGATGGCAAGGGGATTCTACGGGCCTGTGGGCGTCTGAGGGCGTCCCACTCGCTGCGTTATGATGAGAGTCATCCAATAATCCTCTCGTATTCCTCGTCCTTTGCACGATTACTGGTTCGTTTCACCCATCGTATATCCTTACATGGGGGTAACCAAGTCGTCATGCGGCTGATCCGTTCCAGATTCTGGATTCCAAAATTGAAGGTCCTCGTTAAATCCACCATCAACTCCTGCAAGGTTTGCGTCATCTACAAGAAGAGATTGCAGACCCAAATGATGGGGGACTTGCCCAAGGAAAGGGCGTCCTACTCGAGACCTTTCACGCACACTGGAGTCGACTTCGCTGGCCCATTCGAAATAAAGAATTACACTGGCCGAGCCTGTCTCATCACCAAGGGGTATGTCTGCGTCTTCGTGTGCTTCAGCACGAAGGCGATCCACTTGGAGGCAACATCGGATCTCACGACGGAGAAATTCCTGGCCGCATTCTCCCGTTTCATCGCACGGCGCGGGTGTCCACACCAAATGTACTCGGACAACGGGAAAACCTTCGTTGGAGCTGACAAGGTGATCTCCAACGACTTCTTGGAAGCGACGAGGGAGTGCATCATCGCACAACATGCCCACAAGAGCCTATCCTGGCACTTCAACCCGCCGGGCGCCCCGCATATGGGTGGATTATGGGAAGCCGGCGTAAAGAGTTTTAAGGCACTTTTTACAAGGCGACATCCACCTCGAAATATACGTTCGAAGAGTTGTCCACTCTTCTCGCTAAGATCGAAGCCTGCCTGAATTCGAGGCCGATTTCCCTATGTCCGAGGATCCTTCGGACTTACTAGCGCTCACTCCTGGCCATTTCCTCATAGGTGGCCCTCTTATTTCGGTGTTGGAACCTCCAATTAACCAACCGGCCACCTCCATCCTCAATCGATGGCAGCGACTGAAGGCTCTCCACCAACAATTTTGTTTCCGTTGGAAAGATGAGTACCTGAAGGAGCTGCACAAACGGACGAAATGGCAATCCCCTACTCGGAACCTTCGGATCGGTGACATGGTCGTCATAAAAGAAGACAACCTCCCCTCGAACGAGTGGCGCCTCGGACGGGTGCTGACGACGTGTCCAGGCACCGATGCCAAGGTCCGAGTTGTAGATGTGCTCACGGCGCGGGGTACTATCCGACGACCCGTTGCCAAACTTATCCTACTCCCGATGGACAGCAAGACTGACCCCTCCACGTCAGAAGGACTGAAGGACGAATAACATCCTATCCTGTACTCTTATTCGTCGTCCTGTGTTGTCCTATGCTGTCCTGTTCCGTGTGTCATTGACACTGCAAAGAGGCTATTATACTAATCGTTTGTTTCTTTTTGTTTTCATTCCATGTAGTATGCCATCTCACACATCCACCCACCGGAACCGCCCAGCTGGCACCAACTCGTTCCGGTGTCGCGTGTGCCGTGGGATCCACCCACTCCGGAAGTGTCAGCGATTCCTGAGGCTGACAGCGGAGAAACGGTTGAGAGCAGTACTCATCAACAAGTACTGCTCTAACTGTCTGGCCCACCAACACTCCGGGCAATCCTGCCGCAGCGCGGAAGGTGCAGGGTGTGTCGGGGGAACCACCACACACTGCTGCATTTCAAGGAGGCACGCAGCGCTCACCCCAACCGTCAGCGACGAGGCGATGACCAACCGGTCTCCACCAGGTCCCGAACCCCAACAAGGCCACGCTCGCCAAGGCAACGCTCGCCAACGCTCGCCAAGGCCGCGCTCGCCAAGGCCGCGCTCGCCACGGCCACGCTCGCCACGGTCACGCTCCCGCTCGCCGTCACCCCATCGACCGGCCTCACCGACGTCCGAGGAGGCCTTTCCGACGTCGCTCGCATCCTTGCTGCAGGACAAGGCTGTGAGCATACTTCCGACGGCCAACATCCTGATCGACACCGGATGCAAGACGTTCGAGATGCGAGCGCTGATCGACCCGTGCGCGGCGACCAGTCGTATCAGCGCATCTTTGGCAACGGCCTACCGGCTATCCGTCACCCGCGTTGGTACGGAAGGCGTCTGCACGGCGATCATCCGCTCGCGGACATCCGAGTTCCGTCGAAAGGTGCTGCTGCAGGTGGACTCGCAACTCTGCTGCCGCACCCCTCCGACCCGTCGATGGCGAGAACTTGGAGCAGTTCCGCAGCATCACGCTCGCCGACGAACGCTGGTTCCAGCCATCGATGGTGTCCCTGGTGCTCGGCACTGATGTGTATTCTCACATCATCCAACCCGGCCTCCTGCCGAGCACCAACGGTTTGCCAATGGCCCAGAATTCCACCTTGGGTTGGATTCTGTCCGGTCCATTTGGACAATGATACCGTTTGCAACTCATTGCAAGGGGGAGGATGTTGATGCCAGATGACTGCAGGTGTGACCACTCAGGCCAGCTGACAGTGTGGTCGCGATCGAGAGTTATCGATAGCGACAAAGCTAGTATACTGTGCGTGTGACCGTGTCATACGCACAGACACACTGTTCTTGGTTTCCTCTGAAGATGGTCACCCTGCCCTTTTAGTGCTTTTTTCCATTCCGCCTTCTACATATGTTCAAATTTTCTACGCACACAATTTAGAAAATGAAAAATGTAAAAATCGGGAAAATTTTAGAAATTGAAAAAATGTAAAAATCGGAAAATTTTGAAAATGAAAAAATGTAAAAATCGGGAAAATTTTAGAAATTGAAAAAATGTAAAAATCGGGAAAATTTTGAAAATGAAAAAATGTAAAAATCGGGAAAATTTTAGAAATTGAAAAAATGTAAAAATCGGGAAAATTTTGAAAATGAAAAAATGTAAAAATCGGGAAAATTTGAAGAAAATGAAAAAATGTAAAAATCGAAAAATGTAAAAAAATTTTTGAAAAAAAAAAAATGTAAAAATCGGGAAAATTTTGAAAATGAAAAAATGTAAAAATCGGAAAATTTTTGAAAATGAAAAAATGTAAAAATCGGGAAAATTTTGAAAATGAAAAAATGTAAAAATCGGGAAAATTTTGAAAATGAAAAAATGTAAAAATCGGAAAAATTTTGAAAATGAAAAAATGTAAAAATCGGAAAAATTTTGAAAATGAAAAAATGTAAAAATCGGGAAAATTTTGAAAATGAAAAAATGTAAAAATCGGAAAAAATTGAAAATGAAAAAATAAAAATCGGGAAAATTTTGAAAATGAAAAAATGTAAAAATCGGAAAATTTTGAAAATGAAAAAATGTAAAAATCGGGAAAATTTTGAAAATGAAAAAATGTAAAAATCGGAAAATTTTGAAAATGAAAAAATGTAAAAATCGGGAAAATTTTGAAAATGAAAAAAAATGTAAAAATCGGAAAATTTTGAAAATGAAAAAAAAAATCGGGAAAAAAAATGTAAAAATGTAAAAAAATTTTGAAAATGTAAAAATCGTAAAAATTTTGAAAAAATGAAAAAATGTAAAAATCGGAAAATTTTGAAAATGAAAAAATGTAAAAATCGGAAAAATTTTGAAAATGAAAAAATGTAAAAATCGGGAAAATTTTGAAAATGAAAAAATGTAAAAATCGGGAAAATTTTGAAAATGAAAAAATGTAAAAATCGGGAAAATTTTTTTGAAAATGAAAAAAAATGTAAAAATCGGAAAATTTTGAAAATGAAAAAATGTAAAAATCGGGAAAATTTTGAAAATGAAAAAATGTAAAAATCGGGAAAATTTTGAAAATGAAAAATGTAAAAATGGAAAATTTTGAAAATGAAAAAATGTAAAAATCGGGAAAATTTTGAAAATGAAAAAAAATCGGGAAAATTTTGAAAATGAAAAAATGTAAAAATCGGGAAAATTTTGAAAATGAAAAATGTAAAAATCGGGAAAATTTTGAAAATGAAAAAATGTAAAAATCGGAAAATTTTGAAAATGAAAAAATGTAAAAATCGGAAAATTTTGAAAATGAAAAAATGTAAAAATCGGGAAAATTTTGAAAATGAAAAAATGTAAAAATCGGGAAAATTTTGAAAATGAAAAAATGTAAAAATCGGAAAATTTTGAAAATGAAAAAATGTAAAAATCGGAAAATTTTGAAAATGAAAAAATGTAAAAATCGGGAAAATTTTGAAAATGAAAAAATGTAAAAATCGGGAAAATTTTGAAAATGAAAAAATGTAAAAATCGGGAAAATTTTGAAAAATGTAAAAATGAAAAAAAATGTAAAAATGTAAAAATTTTGAAAATGAAAAAATGTAAAAATCGGAAAATTTTGAAAATGAAAAAATGTAAAAATCGGAAAATTTTGAAAATGTAAAAATGTAAAAATCGTAAAAAAAAATTTTGAAAATGAAAAAATGTAAAAATCGGGAAAATTTTGAAAATGAAAAAATGTAAAAATCGGAAAATTTTGAAAATGAAAAAATGTAAAAATCGGAAAATTTTGAAAATGAAAAATGTAAAAATCGGGAAAATTTTGAAAATGAAAAAATGTAAAAATCGGAAAATTTTGAAAATGAAAAAATGTAAAAATCGGGAAAATTTTGAAAATGAAAAAATGTAAAAATCGGAAAATTTTGAAAATGAAAAATGTAAAAATCGGGAAAATTTTGAAAATAAAAATCGGAAAAAAAATGTAAAAATCGGGAAAATTTTGAAAATGAAAAAATGTAAAAATCGGGAAAATTTTGAAAATGAAAAAATGTAAAAATCGGAAAATTTTGAAAATGAAAAAATGTAAAAATCGGAAAATTTTGAAAATGAAAAAATGTAAAAATCGGAAAATTTTGAAAATGAAAAAATGTAAAAATCGGGAAAATTTTGAAATGAAAAAATGTAAAAATCGGGAAAATTTTGAAAATGAAAAATGTAAAAATCGGAAAATTTTGAAAATGAAAATGTAAAAATCGGGAAAATTTTGAAAATGAAAAATGTAAAAATCGGGAAAATTTTGAAAATGAAAAAATGTAAAAATCGGAAAATTTTGAAAATGAAAAATGTAAAAATCGGGAAAATTTTGAAAATGAAAAATGTAAAAATCGGAAAATTTTGAAAATGAAAAAATGTAAAAATCGGAAAAATTTTGAAAATGTAAAAATGTAAAAATCGGGAAAATTTTGAAAATGAAAAAATGTAAAAATCGGGAAAATTTTGAAAATGAAAAAATGTAAAAATCGGAAAAATTTTGAAAATGAAAAAATGTAAAAATCGGAAAATTTTGAAAATGAAAAATGTAAAAATCGGGAAAATTTTGAAAATGAAAAAATGTAAAAATCGGGAAAATTTTGAAAATGAAAAAATGTAAAAATCGGAAAAATTTTGAAAATGAAAAAATGTAAAAATCGGAAAATTTTGAAAATGAAAAATGTAAAAATCGGAAAATTTTGAAAATGAAAAAATGTAAAAATCGGAAAAATTTTGAAAATGAAAAAATGTAAAAATCGGGAAAATTTTGAAAATGAAAAAATGTAAAAATCGGGAAAATTTTGAAAATGAAAAAAAAAATGTAAAAATCGGTAAAAATTTTGAAAAAAAAAAAAAATGTAAAAATCGGGAAAATTTTGAAAATGAAAAAATGTAAAAATCGGAAAATTTTGAAAATGAAAAAATGTAAAAATCGGGAAAATTTTGAAAATGAAAAATGTAAAAATCGGGAAAATTTTGAAAATGAAAAAATGTAAAAATCGGGAAAATTTTGAAAATGAAAAAATGTAAAAATCGGAAAATTTTGAAAATGAAAAAATGTAAAAATCGGGAAAATTTTGAAAATGAAAAATGTAAAAATCGGAAAATTTTGAAAATGAAAAAATGTAAAAATCGGAAAAATTTTGAAAAAAATGTAAAAAAAAATGTAAAAATCGGAAAATTTTTGAAAAATGTAAAAAAAAATGTAAAAATCGGAAAATTTTGAAAATGAAAAAATGTAAAAATCGGAAAATTTTGAAAATGAAAAAATGTAAAAATCGGAAAATTTTGAAAATGAAAAATGTAAAAATCGGGAAAATTTTGAAAATGAAAAAATGTAAAAATCGGAAAATTTTGAAAATGAAAAAATGTAAAAATCGGAAAATTTTTGAAAATGAAAAAATGTAAAAATCGGGAAAATTTTGAAAATGAAAAAATGTAAAAATCGGAAAATTTTGAAAATGAAAAAATGTAAAAATCGGAAAATTTTGAAAATGAAAAAATGTAAAAATCGGGAAAATTTTGAAAAATGAAAAAATGTAAAAATCGGGAAAATTTTGAAAATGAAAAATGTAAAAATCGGAAAATTTTGAAAATGAAAAATGTAAAAATCGGGAAAAAAAATGTAAAAATCGGGAAAATTTTGAAAATGAAAAAATGTAAAAATCGGGAAAATTTTGAAAATGAAAAAATGTAAAAATCGGGAAAATTTTGAAAATGAAAAAATGTAAAAATCGGAAAATTTTGAAAATGAAAAATGTAAAAATCGGGAAAATTTTGAAAATGAAAAATGTAAAAATCGGGAAAATTTTGAAAATGAAAAAATGTAAAAATCGGAAAATTTTGAAAATGAAAAAATGTAAAAATCGGGAAAATTTTGAAAATGAAAAATGTAAAAATCGGGAAAATTTTGAAAATGAAAAAATGTAAAAATCGGAAAATTTTGAAAATGAAAAAATGTAAAAATCGGGAAAATTTTGAAAATGAAAAAATGTAAAAATCGGGAAAATTTTGAAAATGAAAAATGTAAAAATCGGGAAAATTTTGAAAATGAAAAAATGTAAAAATCGGGAAAATTTTGAAAATGAAAAAATGTAAAAATCGGGAAAATTTTGAAAATGAAAAAATGTAAAAATCGGAAAATTTTGAAAATGAAAAAATGTAAAAATCGGGAAAATTTTGAAAATGAAAAAATGTAAAAATCGGGAAAATTTTGAAAATGAAAAATGTAAAAATCGGGAAAATTTTGAAAATGAAAAATGTAAAAATCGGAAAATTTTGAAAATGAAAAAAAAATGTAAAAAATGTAAAAATCGGGAAAATTTTGAAAATGAAAAATGTAAAAATCGGGAAAATTTTGAAAATGAAAAAATGTAAAAATCGGAAAAATTTTGAAAATGAAAAAAAATGTAAAAATCGGAAAAATTTTGAAAATGAAAAATGTAAAAATCGGAAAATTTTGAAAATGAAAAAATGTAAAAATCGGAAAAATTTTGAAAATGAAAAATGTAAAAATCGGAAAATTTTGAAAATGAAAAAATGTAAAAATCGGGAAAATTTTGAAAATGAAAAAATGTAAAAATCGGGAAAATTTGAAAAATGAAAATGTAAAAATCGGGAAAATTTTGAAAATGAAAAATGTAAAAATCGGGAAAATTTTGAAAATGAAAAAATGTAAAAATCGGGAAAATTTTGAAAATGAAAAAATGTAAAAATCGGAAAATTTTGAAAATGAAAAAATGTAAAAATCGGGAAAATTTTGAAAATGAAAAAATGTAAAAATCGGGAAAATTTTGAAAATGAAAATGTAAAAATCGGGAAAATTTTGAAAATGAAAAATGTAAAAATCGGGAAAATTTTGAAAATGAAAAAATGTAAAAATCGGAAAATTTTGAAAATGAAAAAATGTAAAAATCGGGAAAATTTTGAAAATGAAAAAATGTAAAAATCGGAAAATTCGGAAAATTTTAAAAAATGAAAAAATGTAAAAATCGGAAAATTTTGAAAATGAAAAAATGTAAAAATCGGAAAATTTTGAAAATGAAAAATGTAAAAATCGGAAAATTTTGAAAATGAAAAAATGTAAAAATCGGAAAATTTTTGAAAATGAAAAAATGTAAAAATCGGGAAAATTTTGAAAATGAAAAAAATGTAAAAATCGGAAAATTTTGAAAATGAAAAAATGTAAAAATCGGAAAATTTTGAAAATGAAAAAATGTAAAAATCGGGAAAATTTTGAAAATGAAAAATGTAAAAATCGGGAAAATTTTGAAAATGAAAAAATGTAAAAATCGGAAAATTTTGAAAATGAAAAAATGTAAAAATCGGAAAAATTTTGAAAATGAAAAAATGTAAAAATCGGGAAAATTTTGAAAATGAAAAAATGTAAAAATCGGAAAATTTTGAAAATGAAAAAATGTAAAAATCGGGAAAATTTTGAAAATGAAAAAATGTAAAAATCGGAAAATTTTGAAAATGAAAAAATGTAAAAATCGGAAAATTTTTGAAAATGAAAAAATGTAAAAATCGGGAAAATTTTGAAAATGAAAAAATGTAAAAATCGGAAAATTTTGAAAATGAAAAAATGTAAAAATCGGGAAAATTTTGAAAATGAAAAAATGTAAAAATCGGAAAATTTTGAAAATGAAAAAAAAATGTAAAAATCGGGAAAATTTTGAAAATGAAAAAATGTAAAAATCGGGAAAATTTTGAAAATGAAAAAATGTAAAAATCGGGAAAATTTTGAAAATGAAAAAATGTAAAAATCGGGAAAATTTTGAAAATGTAAAAAAAAAATGTAAAAATCGGAAAATTTTGAAAATGAAAAAATGTAAAAATCGGAAAATTTTGAAAATGAAAAAATGTAAAAATCGGGAAAATTTTGAAAATGAAAAAATGTAAAAATCGGAAAATTTTGAAAATGTAAAAAAAAATTTTGTAAAAATGTAAAAATCGGAAAATTTTGAAAATGAAAAATGTAAAAATCGGGAAAATTTTGAAAATGAAAAAATGTAAAAATCGGGAAAATTTTGAAAATGAAAAAAAAATGTAAAAATTTCGGAAAATTTGTAAAAATCGGGAAAAAATGTAAAAATCGGGAAAATTTTGAAAATGAAAAATGTAAAAATCGGGAAAATTTTGAAAATGAAAAAATGTAAAAATCGGGAAAATTTTGAAAATGAAAAAATGTAAAAATCGGGAAAATTTTGAAAATGAAAAATGTAAAAATCGGAAAATTTTGAAAATGAAAAATGTAAAAATCGGGAAAATTTTGAAAATGAAAAAATGTAAAAATCGGGAAAATTTTGAAAATGAAAAAATGTAAAAATCGGAAAATTTTGAAAATGAAAAAATGTAAAAATCGGGAAAATTTTGAAAATGAAAAAAAATGTAAAAATCGGGAAAATTTTGAAAATGAAAAAATGTAAAAATCGGGAAAATTTTGAAAATGAAAAAATGTAAAAATCGGAAAATTTTGAAAATGAAAAAATGTAAAAATCGGGAAAATTTTGAAAATGAAAAAATGTAAAAATCGGAAAAATTTTGAAAATGAAAAAATGTAAAAATCGGGAAAATTTTGAAAATGAAAAATGTAAAAATCGGAAAATTTTGAAAATGAAAAATGTAAAAATGTAAAAATCGGGAAAATTTTGAAAATGAAAAAATGTAAAAATCGGAAAATTTTGAAAATGAAAAAATGTAAAAATCGGAAAATTTTGAAAATGAAAAAATGTAAAAATCGGGAAAATTTTGAAAATGTAAAAAAAAATGTAAAAATCGAAAAAATGGAAAATTTTGAAAATGAAAAAATGTAAAAATCGGGAAAATTTTGAAAATGAAAAATGTAAAAATCGGGAAAATTTTGAAAATGAAAAAATGTAAAAATCGGAAAATTTTGAAAATGAAAAATGTAAAAATCGGAAAATTTTGAAAATGAAAAAAAATGTAAAAATCGGGAAAATTTTGAAAATGAAAAATGTAAAAATCGGGAAAATTTTGAAAATGAAAAAATGTAAAAATCGGGAAAATTTTGAAAATGAAAAATGTAAAAATCGGAAAATTTTGAAAATGAAAAAATGTAAAAATCGGAAAATTTTGAAAATGAAAAAATGTAAAAATTTTGAAAATGAAAAAATGTAAAAATCGGGAAAATTTTGAAAATGAAAAAATGTAAAAATCGGAAAATTTTGAAAATGAAAAAATGTAAAAATCGGGAAAATTTTGAAAATGAAAAAATGTAAAAATCGGAAAATTTTGAAAATGAAAAAATGTAAAAATCGGAAAATTTTGAAAATGAAAAAATGTAAAAATCGGAAAAATTTTGAAAATGAAAAATGTAAAAATCGGAAAATTTTGAAAATGAAAAAAAAATGTAAAAATCGGAAAATTTTGAAAATGAAAAAAAATGTAAAAATCGGGAAAATTTTGAAAATGAAAAAATGTAAAAATCGGGAAAATTTTGAAAATGAAAAATGTAAAAATCGGAAAATTTTGAAAATGAAAAATGTAAAAATCGGAAAATTTTGAAAATGAAAAATGTAAAAATCGGGAAAATTTTGAAAATGAAAAAATGTAAAAATCGGAAAATTTTGAAAATGAAAAAATGTAAAAATCGGGAAAATTTTGAAAATGAAAAAATGTAAAAATCGGAAAATTTTGAAAATGAAAAAATGTAAAAATCGGAAAATTTTGAAAATGAAAAAATGTAAAAATCGGGAAAATTTTGAAAATGAAAAATGTAAAAATCGGGAAAATTTTGAAAATGAAAAAATGTAAAAATCGGGAAAATTTTGAAAATGAAAAAATGTAAAAATCGGAAAATTTTGAAAATGAAAAATGTAAAAATCGGGAAAATTTTGAAAATGAAAAATGTAAAAATCGGGAAAATTTTGAAAATGAAAAAATGTAAAAATCGGGAAAATTTTGAAAAATGTAAAAAAAATGAAAAAAAATGTAAAAATCGGGAAAATTTTGAAAATGAAAAATGTAAAAATCGGGAAAATTTTGAAAATGAAAAAATGTAAAAATCGGGAAAATTTTGAAAATGAAAAATGTAAAAATCGGGAAAATTTTGAAAATGAAAAATGTAAAAATCGGAAAATTTTGAAAATGAAAAATGTAAAAATCGGGAAAATTTTGAAAATGAAAAATGTAAAAATCGGAAAATTTTGAAAATGAAAAATGTAAAAATCGGAAAATTTTGAAAAAAAATGTAAAAATCGGGAAAATTTTGAAAAAAAATGTAAAAAAAATTTTGAAAATTTTAAAAATGTAAAAATCGGGAAAATTTTGAAAATGAAAATTTTGAAAAATGTAAAAATCGGAAAATTTTGAAAATGAAAAAATGTAAAAATCGGGAAAATTTTGAAAATGAAAAATGTAAAAATGTAAAAATTTTGAAAATTTGTAAAAATGAAAATTTTGAAAATGTAAAAATCGGGAAAATTTTGAAAATGAAAAAATGTAAAAATCGGAAAATTTTGAAAATGAAAAAATGTAAAAATCGGGAAAATTTTGAAAATGAAAAATGTAAAAATCGGGAAAATTTTGAAAATGAAAAAATGTAAAAATCGGGAAAATTTTGAAAATGAAAAAATGTAAAAATCGGAAAATTTTGAAAATGAAAAAATGTAAAAATCGGAAAATTTTTTGAAAATGAAAAATGTAAAAATCGGGAAAATTTTGAAAATGAAAAATGTAAAAATCGGGAAAATTTTGAAAATGAAAAATGTAAAAATCGGAAAATTTTGAAAATGAAAAAATGTAAAAATCGGGAAAATTTTGAAAATGAAAAAATGTAAAAATCGGGAAAATTTTGAAAATGAAAAATGTAAAAATCGGAAAAAAAATGTAAAAATCGGGAAAATTTTGAAAATGAAAAAATGTAAAAATCGGGAAAATTTTGAAAATGAAAAAATGTAAAAATCGGGAAAATTTTGAAAATGAAAAAATGTAAAAATCGGGAAAATTTTGAAAATGAAAAATGTAAAAATCGGAAAATTTTGAAAATGAAAAAATGTAAAAATCGGGAAAATTTTGAAAATGAAAAAATGTAAAAATCGGGAAAATTTTGAAAATGAAAAATGTAAAAATCGGAAAATTTTGAAAATGAAAAATGTAAAAATCGGGAAAATTTTGAAAATGAAAAAATGTAAAAATCGGGAAAATTTTGAAAATGAAAAAATGTAAAAATCGGGAAAATTTTGAAAATGAAAAAATGTAAAAATCGGAAAATTTTGAAAATGAAAAAATGTAAAAATCGGGAAAATTTTGAAAATGAAAAAATGTAAAAATCGGAAAATTTTGAAAATGAAAAAATGTAAAAATCGGAAAATTTTGAAAATGAAAAATGTAAAAATCGGGAAAATTTTGAAAATGAAAAATGTAAAAATCGGAAAAATTTTGAAAATGTAAAAAATGTAAAAATCGGAAAATTTTGAAAAATGAAAAATGTAAAAATCGGGAAAATTTTGAAAATGAAAAAATGTAAAAATCGGAAAATTTTGAAAATGAAAAAATGTAAAAATCGGGAAAATTTTGAAAATGAAAAAATGTAAAAATCGGAAAAATGAAAAAATGTAAAAATCGGGAAAATTTTGAAAATGAAAAAATGTAAAAATCGGGAAAATTTTGAAAATGAAAAAATGTAAAAATCGGGAAAATTTTGAAAATGAAAAAATGTAAAAATCGGAAAATTTTGAAAATGAAAAAATGTAAAAATCGGAAAATTTTGAAAATGAAAAATGTAAAAATCGGAAAAATTTGAAAATGAAAAATGTAAAAATCGGGAAAATTTTGAAAATGAAAAATGTAAAAATCGGGAAAATTTTGAAAATGAAAAATGTAAAAATCGGGAAAATTTTGAAAATGAAAAAAAATGTAAAAATCGGGAAAATTTTGAAAATGAAAAAATGTAAAAATCGGGAAAATTTTGAAAATGAAAAAATGTAAAAATCGGGAAAATTTTGAAAATGAAAAAATGTAAAAATCGGAAAATTTTGAAAATGAAAAAATGTAAAAATCGGGAAAATTTTGAAAATGAAAAATGTAAAAATGGAAAATTTTGAAAATGAAAAATGTAAAAAAAATTTTGAAAAAAAATGTAAAAATCGGAAAATTTTGAAAATGAAAAAATGTAAAAATCGGAAAATTTTGAAAATGAAAAAATGTAAAAATCGGGAAAATTTTGAAAATGAAAAATGTAAAAATGTAAAAATCGGAAAATTTTGAAAATGAAAAATGTAAAATCGGGGAAAATTTTGAAAATGAAAATGAAAAATGTAAAAATCGGGAAAATTTTGAAAATGAAAAAATGTAAAAATCGGGAAAATTTTGAAAATGAAAAAATGTAAAAATCGGAAAATTTTGAAAATGAAAAAATGTAAAAATCGGGAAAATTTTGAAAATGAAAAAATGTAAAAATCGGAAAATTTTGAAAAAAAATGTAAAAATCGGGAAAATTTTAAAAATGAAAAATGTAAAAATCGGGAAAATTTTGAAAATGAAAAAATGTAAAAATCGGAAAATTTTTTGAAAAAAAAAAAAAATGTAAAAATCGGGAAAATTTTGAAAATGAAAAAATGTAAAAAATCGGAAAATTTTGAAAATGTAAAAATGTAAAAATCGGAAAAATTTTCGGGAAAATTTTGAAAAAAAATGTAAAAATCGGAAAATTTTGAAAATGAAAAAATGTAAAAATCGGAAAATTTTGAAAATGAAAAAATGTAAAAATCGGGAAAATTTTGAAAATGAAAAATGTAAAAATCGGAAAATTTTGAAAATGAAAAATGTAAAAATCGGGAAAATTTTGAAAATGAAAAAATGTAAAAATCGGGAAAATTTTGAAAATGAAAAAATGTAAAAATCGGGAAAATTTTGAAAATGAAAAAATGTAAAAATCGGAAAATTTTGAAAATGAAAAAATGTAAAAATCGGGAAAATTTTGAAAATGAAAAAATGTAAAAATCGGAAAATTTTGAAAATGAAAAATGTAAAAATCGGGAAAATTTTGAAAATGAAAAATGTAAAAATCGGGAAAATTTTGAAAATGAAAAATGTAAAAATCGGGAAAATTTTTTTAAAAATCGGGAAAATTTGAAAAAAAATGTAAAAATCGGGAAAATTTTGAAAATAAAAATGTAAAAATCGGGAAAATTTTGAAAATGAAAAATGTAAAAATCGGAAAATTTTGAAAATGAAAAATGTAAAAATCGGGAAAATTTTGAAAATGAAAAAATGTAAAAATCGGGAAAATTTTGAAAATGAAAAATGTAAAAATCGGAAAATTTTGAAAATGAAAAATGTAAAAATCGGGAAAATTTTGAAAATGAAAAATGTAAAAATCGGGAAAATTTTGAAAATGAAAAAATGTAAAAATCGGGAAAATTTTGAAAATGAAAAATGTAAAAATCGGGAAAATTTTGAAAATGAAAAATGTAAAAATCGGGAAAATTTTGAAAATGAAAAATGTAAAAATCGGGAAAATTTTGAAAATGAAAAATGTAAAAATCGGGAAAATTTTGAAAATGAAAAATGTAAAAATCGGGAAAATTTTGAAAATGAAAAAATGTAAAAATCGGGAAAAATTTTGTAAAAATCGGAAAAAAATGTAAAAATCGGGAAAATTTTGAAAATGAAAAAATGTAAAAATCGGGAAAATTTTGAAAATGAAAAAATGTAAAAATCGGGAAAATGTAAAAATCGGGAAAATTTTGAAAAAAATGTAAAAATCGGGAAAATTTTGAAAATGAAAAATGTAAAAATCGGGAAAATTTTGAAAATGAAAAATGTAAAAATCGGGAAAATTTGAAAAATGTAAAAAATGAAAAAAAATGTAAAAATCGGGAAAATTTTGAAAATGAAAAAAAATGTAAAAATCGGGAAAATTTTGAAAATGAAAAAATGTAAAAATCGGGAAAAATTTGAAAATGAAAAATGTAAAAATCGGGAAAATTTTGAAAATAAAAATGTAAAAATCGGGAAAATTTTGAAAATGAAAAAATGTAAAAATCGGGAAAATTTTGAAAATGAAAAATGTAAAAATCGGGAAAATTTTGAAAATGAAAAAATGTAAAAATCGGGAAAATTTTGAAAATGAAAAATGTAAAAATCGGAAAATTTTGAAAATGAAAAAATGTAAAAATCGGGAAAATTTTGAAAATGAAAAAATGTAAAAATCGGGAAAATTTTGAAAATGAAAAAAATGTAAAAATCGGGAAAATTTTGAAAATGAAAAAATGTAAAAATCGGGAAAATTTTGAAAATGAAAAATGTAAAAATCGGAAAATTTTGAAAATGAAAAAATGTAAAAATCGGGAAAATTTTGAAAATGAAAAAATGTAAAAATCGGGAAAATTTTGAAAAATGTAAAAATCGGGAAAATTTTGAAAATGAAAAATGTAAAAATCGGGAAAATTTTGAAAATGAAAAAATGTAAAAATCGGAAAATTTTGAAAATGAAAATGTAAAAATCGGGAAAATTTTGAAAATGAAAAATGTAAAAATCGGGAAAATTTTGAAAATGAAAAATGTAAAAATCGGGAAAATTTTGAAAATGAAAAATGTAAAAATCGGGAAAATTTTGAAAATGAAAAATGTAAAAATCGGAAAATTTTGAAAATGAAAAAATGTAAAATCGGGAAAATTTTGAAAATGAAAAATGAAAAATCGGGAAAATTTTGAAAATGTAAAAATCGGGAAAATTTTGAAAATGAAAAAATGTAAAAATCGGGAAAATTTTGAAAATGAAAAATGTAAAAATCGGGAAAATTTTGAAAATGAAAAATGTAAAAATCGGGAAAATTTTGAAAATGAAAAAATGTAAAAATCGGGAAAATTTTGAAAATGAAAAATGTAAAAATCGGGAAAATTTTGAAAATGAAAAATGTAAAAATCGGGAAAATTTTTTGAAAAAATGTAAAAATCGGGAAAATTTTGAAAATGTAAAAATCGGGAAAATTTTGAAAATGAAAAAATGTAAAAATCGGGAAAATTTTGAAAATGAAAAAATGTAAAAATCGGGAAAATTTTGAAAATGAAAAATGTAAAAATCGGAAAATTTTGAAAATGAAAAAATGTAAAAATCGGGAAAATTTTGAAAATGTAAAAAAAATGTAAAAATCGGAAAAAATTGAAAATGAAAAAAAAAAATCGGGAAAATTTTGAAAATAAAAATCGGGAAAATTTTGAAAATGAAAAAATGTAAAAATCGGGAAAATTTTGAAAATGAAAAATGTAAAAATCGGAAAATTTTGAAAATGAAAAATGTAAAAATCGGGAAAATTTTGAAAATGAAAAAATGTAAAAATCGGGAAAATTTTGAAAATGAAAAATGTAAAAATCGGGAAAATTTTGAAAATGAAAAATGTAAAAATCGGGAAAATTTTGAAAAATGTAAAAATCGGGAAAATTTTGAAAAAAAAATGTAAAAATCGGGAAAATTTGAAAAAAAAATGTAAAAATCGGAAAATTTTGAAAATGAAAAAAAAATGTAAAAATCGGGAAAATTTTGAAAATGAAAAATGTAAAAATCGGGAAAATTTTGAAAATGAAAAAATAAAAATCGGGAAAATTTTGAAAATGAAAAATGTAAAAATCGGGAAAATTTTGAAAATGAAAAAATGTAAAAATCGGGAAAATTTTGAAAATGAAAAATGTAAAAATCGGGAAAATTTTGAAAATGAAAAATGTAAAAATCGGAAAATTTTGAAAATGAAAAATGTAAAAATGTAAAAATCGGGAAAATTTTAAAAATGAAAAAATGTAAAAATCGTAAAAAATTTTGAAAATGAAAATGTAAAAATCGGAAAATTTTGAAAATGAAAAATGTAAAAATCGGGAAAATTTTGAAAATGAAAAATGTAAAAATCGGGAAAATTTTGAAAATGAAAAAATGTAAAAATCGGGAAAATTTTGAAAATGAAAAATGTAAAAATCGGAAAAATTGTAAAAATGAAAAATGTAAAAATCGGAAAATTTTGAAAAAAAATGTAAAAATCGGGAAAATTTTGAAAATGAAAAATGTAAAAATCGGGAAAATTTTGAAAATGAAAAAATGTAAAAATCGGGAAAATTTTGAAAATGAAAAATGAAAATTTTGAAAATGAAAATTTTGAAAAATAAAAATGTAAAAATCGGGAAAATTTTGAAAATGAAAAAATGTAAAAATCGGGAAAATTTTGAAAATGAAAAATGTAAAAATCGGGAAAATTTTGAAAATGAAAAAATGTAAAAATCGGGAAAATTTTGAAAATGAAAAATGTAAAAATCGGGAAAATTTTGAAAATGAAAAATGTAAAAATCGGGAAAATTTTGAAAATGAAAAATGTAAAAAAAAATTTTGAAAAAAAATGTAAAAATCGGGAAAATTTTGAAAATGTAAAAATGTAAAAATCGGGAAAATGAAAATGAAAAATGTAAAAATCGGAAAATTTTGAAAATGAAAAATGTAAAAATCGGAAAATTTTGAAAATGAAAAATGTAAAAATCGGGAAAATTTTGAAAATGAAAAAATGTAAAAATCGGGAAAATTTTGAAAATGAAAAAATGTAAAAATCGGGAAAATTTTGAAAATGAAAAATGTAAAAAAATTGAAAATAAAAATCGGAAAATTTTGAAAAATGAAAAATGTAAAAATCGGGAAAATTTTGAAAATGATGAAAAAATGTAAAAATCGGGAAAATTTTGAAAATGAAAAAATGTAAAAATCGGGAAAATTTTGAAAATGAAAAATGTAAAAATCGGGAAAATTTTGAAAATGAAAAATGTAAAAATCGGGAAAATTTTGAAAATGAAAAATGTAAAAATCGGGAAAATTTTGAAAATGAAAAAATGTAAAAATCGGGAAAATTTTGAAAATGAAAAAAAAATGTAAAATTTTGGGAAAATGTAAAAATCGGAAAATTTTGAAAAAAAAATGTAAAAATCGGGAAAATTTTGAAAATGAAAAATGTAAAAATCGGGAAAAAATGAAAAATGTAAAAATCGGAAAAATTTGAAAAAAAATGTAAAAATCGGAAAATTTTGAAAATGAAAAAATGTAAAAATCGGGAAAATTTTGAAAATGAAAAATGTAAAAATCGGGAAAATTTTGAAAATGAAAAAATGTAAAAATCGGGAAAATTTTGAAAATGAAAAATGTAAAAATCGGGAAAATTTTGAAAATGTAAAAAAAAATGTAAAAATCGGGAAAATTTTGAAAATGAAAAATGTAAAAATCGGGAAAATTTTGAAAATGAAAAATGTAAAAATCGGGAAAATTTTGAAAATGAAAAAATGTAAAAATCGGGAAAATTTTGAAAATGAAAAATGTAAAAATCGGGAAAATTTTGAAAATGAAAAATGTAAAAATCGGGAAAATTTTGAAAATGAAAAAATGTAAAAATCGGAAAATTTTGAAAATGAAAAAATGTAAAAATCGGGAAAATTTTGAAAATGAAAAATGTAAAAATCGGGAAAATTTTGAAAATGAAAAAAAAATGTAAAAATCGGGAAAATGAAAAATGTAAAAATCGGGAAAAAAAAATGTAAAAATCGGGAAAATTTTGAAAATGAAAAAAAAATGTAAAAATCGGGAAAATTTTGAAAATGAAAAAAATCGGGAAAAAAATGAAAAAATGTAAAAATCGGGAAAATTTGAAAATGAAAAAATGGAAAAATTTAAAAAATGAAAAATGTAAAAATCGGGAAAATTTTGAAAATGAAAAATGTAAAAATCGGGAAAATTTTGAAAATGAAAAAATGTAAAAATCGGGAAAATTTTGAAAATGAAAAAATGTAAAAATCGGGAAAATTTTTTGTAAAAATCGGGAAAAATGTAAAAATCGGGAAAATTTTGAAAATGAAAAAATGTAAAAATCGGGAAAATTTTGAAAATGAAAAATGTAAAAATCGGGAAAATTTTGAAAATGAAAAATGTAAAAAAAAATGTAAAAATCGGGAAAATTTTGAAAATGAAAAATGTAAAAATCGGGAAAATTTTGAAAATGAAAAATGTAAAAATCGGGAAAATTTTGAAAATAAAAATGTAAAAATCGGGAAAATTTTGAAAATGAAAAATGTAAAAATCGGGAAAATTTTGAAAATGAAAAAATGTAAAAATCGGGAAAATTTTGAAAATGAAAAAATGTAAAAATCGGGAAAATTTTGAAAATGAAAAATGTAAAAATCGGAAAATTTTGAAAATGAAAAATGTAAAAATCGGGAAAATTTTGAAAATGAAAAATGTAAAAATCGGGAAAATTTTGAAAATGAAAAAATGTAAAAATCGGGAAAATTTTGAAAATGTAAAAATGTAAAAATCGGAAAATTTTGAAAATGAAAAAAAAATCGGGAAAATTTTGAAAAAAAATCGGGAAAATTTTGAAAATGAAAAATGTAAAAATCGGGAAAATTTTGAAAATGAAAAATGTAAAAATCGGGAAAATTTTGAAAATGAAAAATGTAAAAATCGGGAAAATTTTGAAAATGAAAAATGTAAAAATCGGGAAAATTTTGAAAATGAAAAAATGTAAAAATCGGAAAATTTTGAAAATGAAAAATGTAAAAATCGGGAAAATTTTGAAAATGAAAAATGTAAAAATCGGGAAAATTTTGAAAATGAAAAAATGTAAAAATCGGGAAAATTTTGAAAATGAAAAATGTAAAAATCGGGAAAATTTAAAAATGAAAAATGTAAAAATCGGGAAAATTTTGAAAATGTAAAAATGTAAAAATCGGAAAATTTTGAAAATGAAAAAATGTAAAAATCGGAAAATTTTGAAAATGTAAAAAAAAATGTAAAAATCGGGAAAATTTTGAAAATGAAAAAAAATGTAAAAATCGGGAAAATTTTGAAAATGAAAAATGTAAAAATCGGGAAAATTTTGAAAATGAAAAATGTAAAAATCGGGAAAATTTTGAAAATGAAAAATGTAAAAATCGGGAAAATTTTGAAAATGAAAAAAAAATGTAAAAATCGGGAAAATTTTGAAAATGAAAAATGTAAAAATCGGGAAAATTTTGAAAATGAAAAATGTAAAAATCGGAAAATTTTGAAAATGAAAAATGTAAAAATCGGGGGAAAAATGTAAAAATCGGGAAAATTTTGAAAAAAAATGTAAAAATCGGGAAAATTTTGGAAATGAAAAAATGTAAAAATCGGGAAAATTTTGAAAATGAAAAATGTAAAAATCGGGAAAATTTTGAAAATGAAAAATGTAAAAATCGGGAAAATTTTGAAAATGAAAAATGTAAAAATCGGGAAAATTTTGAAAATGAAAAATGTAAAAATCGGGAAAATTTTGAAAATGAAAAAATGTAAAAATCGGAAAAATTTTGAAAATGAAAAAAAATGTAAAAATCGGAAAATGTAAAAATCGGGAAAATTGAAAAAAAAAATGTAAAAATCGGGAAAATTTTGAAAATGAAAAATGTAAAAATCGGGAAAATTTTGAAAATGAAAAAATGTAAAAATCGGGAAAATTTTGAAAATGAAAAAATGTAAAAATCGGGAAAATTTTGAAAATGAAAAAATGTAAAAATCGGGAAAATTTTGAAAATGAAAAATGTAAAAATCGGGAAAATTTTGAAAATGAAAAATGTAAAAATCGGGAAAATTTTGAAAATGAAAAAATGTAAAAATCGGGAAAATTTTGAAAATGAAAAAAAATGTAAAAATCGGGAAAATTTTGAAAATGAAAAAATGTAAAAATCGGGAAAATTTTGAAAATGAAAAAATGTAAAAATCGGAAAATTTTGAAAATGAAAAATGTAAAAATCGGAAAATTTTGAAAATGAAAAAATGTAAAAATCGGGAAAATTTTGAAAATGAAAAATGTAAAAATCGGGAAAATTTTGAAAATGAAAAAATGTAAAAATCGGGAAAATTTTGAAAATGAAAAAATGTAAAAATAAAAATTTTGAAAATGAAAAAATGTAAAAATCGGGAAAATTTTGAAAAAAATGTAAAAATCGGGAAAATTTTGAAAATGAAAAATGTAAAAATCGGGAAAATTTTGAAAATGAAAAATGTAAAAATCGGGAAAATTTTGAAAATGAAAAATGTAAAAATGTAAAAATCGGGAAAATTTGTAAAAATGAAAATTTTGAAAAAAAAATGTAAAAATCGGGAAAATTTTGAAAATGAAAAATGTAAAAATCGGGAAAATTTTGAAAATGAAAAATGTAAAAATCGGGAAAATTTTGAAAATGAAAAATGTAAAAATCGGGAAAATTTTGAAAATGAAAAATGTAAAAATCGGGAAAATTTTGAAAATGAAAAATGTAAAAATCGGGAAAATTTTGAAAATGAAAAATGTAAAAATCGGGAAAATTTTGAAAATGAAAAATGTAAAAATCGGGAAAATTTTGAAAATGAAAAATGTAAAAATCGGAAAATTTTGAAAATGAAAAATGTAAAAATCGGGAAAATTTTGAAAATGAAAAATGTAAAAATCGGGAAAAATTTTGAAAATGAAAAATGTAAAAATCGGGAAAATTTTGAAAAAATGTAAAAATGTAAAAATCGGGAAAATTTTGAAAATGTAAAAATGTAAAAATCGGGAAAATTTTGAAAATGAAAAAAAATGTAAAAATCGGGAAAATTTTGAAAATGAAAAAATGTAAAAATCGGGAAAATTTTGAAAATGTAAAAATGTAAAAATCGAAAAAATTTTGAAAAATGAAAAAATGTAAAAATCGGGAAAATTTTGAAAATGAAAAATGTAAAAATCGGGAAAATTTTGAAAATGAAAAATGTAAAAATCGGGAAAATTTTGAAAATGAAAAATGTAAAAATCGGGAAAATTTTGAAAATGAAAAATGTAAAAATCGGGAAAATTTTGAAAATGAAAAATGTAAAAATCGGGAAAATTTTGAAAATGAAAAAATGTAAAAATCGGGAAAATTTTGAAAATGAAAAATGTAAAAATCGGGAAAATTTTGAAAATGAAAAATGTAAAAATCGGGAAAATTTTGAAAATGAAAAATGTAAAAATCGGGAAAATTTTGAAAATGAAAAAAATGTAAAAATCGGGAAAATTTTGAAAATGAAAAAATGTAAAAATCGGGAAAATTTTGAAAATGAAAAATGTAAAAATCGGGAAAATTTTGAAAATGAAAAATGTAAAAATCGGGAAAATTTTGAAAAATGAAAAAATGTAAAAATCGGGAAAATTTTGAAAATGAAAAATGTAAAAATCGGGAAAATTTTGAAAATGAAAAATGTAAAAATCGGGAAAATTTTGAAAATGAAAAATGTAAAAATCGGGAAAATTTTGAAAATCGGAAAATTTGAAAAATGTAAAAATCGGGAAAATTTTGAAAATGAAAAAATGTAAAAATCGGGAAAATTTTGAAAATGAAAAATGTAAAAATCGGGAAAATTTTGAAAATGAAAAATGTAAAAATCGGGAAAATTTTGAAAATGAAAAATGTAAAAATCGGAAAATTTTGAAAATGAAAAAATGTAAAAATCGGGAAAATTTTGAAAATGAAAAATGTAAAAATCGGGAAAATTTTGAAAATGAAAAATGTAAAAATCGGAAAATTTTGAAAATGAAAAATGTAAAAATCGGGAAAATTTTGAAAATGAAAAATGTAAAAATCGGGAAAATTTTGAAAATGAAAAATGTAAAAATCGGGAAAATTTTGAAAATGAAAATGTAAAAATCGGGAAAATTTTGAAAATGAAAAATGTAAAAATCGGGAAAATTTTGAAAATGAAAAATGTAAAAATCGGGAAAATTTTGAAAATGAAAAAATGTAAAAATCGGGAAAATTTTGAAAATGAAAAATGTAAAAATCGGGAAAATTTTTGAAAATGTAAAAATCGGGAAAATTTTGTAAAAATCGGGAAAATTTTGAAAATTTTGAAAAAATGTAAAAATCGGGAAAATTTTGAAAATGAAAAATGTAAAAATCGGGAAAATTTTGAAAATGAAAAAATGTAAAAATCGGAAAATTTTGAAAATGAAAAAATGTAAAAATCGGGAAAATTTTGAAAATGAAAATGTAAAAATCGGGAAAATTTTGAAAAATGAAAAATGTAAAAATCGGGAAAATTTTGAAAATGAAAAATGTAAAAATCGGGAAAATTTTGAAAATGAAAAATGTAAAAATCGGGAAAATTTTGAAAATGAAAAATGTAAAAATCGGGAAAATTTTGAAAATGAAAAAATGTAAAAATCGGGAAAATTTTGAAAATGTAAAAAAAAAATGTAAAAATCGGAAAATTTTGAAAATGAAAATGTAAAAATCGGGAAAATTTTGAAAATGAAAAATGTAAAAATCGGGAAAATTTTGAAAATGAAAAATGTAAAAATCGGGAAAATTTTGAAAATGAAAAAATGTAAAAATCGGGAAAATTTTGAAAAAATGAAAAAAAATGTAAAAATCGGGAAAATTTTGAAAATGAAAAAATGTAAAAATCGGGAAAATTTTGAAATGAAAAAATGTAAAAATCGGGAAAATTTTGAAAATGAAAAATGTAAAAATCGGGAAAATTTTGAAAATGAAAAAATGTAAAAATCGGGAAAATTTTGAAAATGAAAAAATGTAAAAATCGGGAAAATTTTGAAAATGAAAAATGTAAAAATCGGGAAAATTTTGAAAATGAAAAATGTAAAAATCGGGAAAATTTTGAAAATGAAAAATGTAAAAATCGGGAAAATTTTGAAAATGAAAAATGTAAAAATCGGGAAAATTTTGAAAATGAAAAATGTAAAAATCGGGAAAATTTTGAAAATGAAAAAATGTAAAAATCGGGAAAATTTTGAAAATGAAAAATGTAAAAATCGGAAAATTTTGAAAATGAAAAATGTAAAAATCGGGAAAATTTTGAAAATGAAAAATGTAAAAATCGGGAAAATTTTGAAAATGAAAAATGTAAAAATCGGGAAAATTTTGAAAATGAAAAATGTAAAAATCGGGAAAATTTTGAAAATGAAAAATGTAAAAATCGGGAAAATTTTGAAAATGAAAAAATGTAAAAATCGGAAAATTTTGAAAATGAAAAATGTAAAAATCGGGAAAATTTTGAAAATGAAAAATGTAAAAATCGGGAAAATTTTGAAAATGAAAAATGTAAAAATCGGGAAAATTTTGAAAATGAAAAATGTAAAAATCGGGAAAATTTTGAAAATGAAAAATGTAAAAATCGGGAAAATTTTGAAAATGTAAAAATGTAAAAATCGGAAAATTTTGAAAATGAAAAATGTAAAAATCGGAAAAAATTTTAAAAATGAAAAATGTAAAAATCGGGAAAATTTTGAAAATGAAAAATGTAAAAATCGGGAAAATTTTGAAAATGAAAAAATGTAAAAATCGGGAAAATTTTGAAAATGAAAAATGTAAAAATCGGGAAAATTTTGAAAATGAAAAATGTAAAAATCGGAAAATTTTGAAAATGAAAAAAAAATGTAAAAATGAAAATGAAAAAATTTTCGGGAAAATTTGAAAATGAAAAAATGTAAAAATCGGGAAAATTTTGAAAATGAAAAATGTAAAAATCGGGAAAATTTTGAAAATGAAAAAAAATGTAAAAATCGGGAAAATTTTGAAAATGAAAAAATGTAAAAATCGGAAAATTTTGAAAATGAAAAATGTAAAAATCGGGAAAATTTTGAAAATGAAAAATGTAAAAATCGGGAAAATTTTGAAAATGAAAAATGTAAAAATCGGGAAAATTTTGAAAATGAAAAAATGTAAAAATCGGGAAAATTTTGAAAATGAAAAAATGTAAAAATCGGGAAAATTTTGAAAATGAAAAATGTAAAAATCGGGAAAATTTTGAAAATGAAAAAATGTAAAAATCGGGAAAATTTTGAAAATGAAAAAAATGTAAAAATCGGGAAAATTTTGAAAATGAAAAATGTAAAAATCGGAAAATTTTGAAAATGAAAAATGTAAAAATCGGGAAAATTTTGAAAATGAAAAATGTAAAAATCGGAAAATTTTGAAAATGAAAAAATGTAAAAATCGGGAAAATTTTGAAAATGAAAAATGTAAAAATCGGGAAAATTTTGAAAATGAAAAATGTAAAAATCGGGAAAATTTTGAAAATGAAAAATGTAAAAATCGGGAAAATTTTGAAAAAAAAATGTAAAAATCGGGAAAATTTTGAAAATGAAAAAATGTAAAAATCGGGAAAATTTTGAAAATGAAAAATGTAAAAATCGGAAAATTTTGAAAATGAAAAATGTAAAAATCGGGAAAATTTTGAAAATGAAAAATGTAAAAATCGGGAAAATTTTGAAAATGAAAAATGTAAAAATCGGGAAAATTTTGAAAATGAAAAAATGTAAAAATCGGGAAAATTTTGAAAATGAAAAATGTAAAAATCGGGAAAATTTTGAAAAAATGTAAAATGAAAAAAAATGTAAAAATCGGGAAAATTTTGAAAATGAAAAATGTAAAAATCGGGAAAATTTTGAAAATGAAAAATGTAAAAATCGGGAAAATTTTGAAAATGAAAAAAAAAATGTAAAAATCGGGAAAATGAAAAATGTAAAAATCGGAAAATTTTGAAAAAAAAAATGTAAAAATCGGGAAAATTTTGAAAATGAAAAATGTAAAAATCGGAAAATTTTGAAAATGAAAAATGTAAAAATCGGGAAAATTTTGAAAATGAAAAATGTAAAAATCGGGAAAATTTTGAAAATGAAAAAATGTAAAAATCGGGAAAATTTTGAAAATGAAAAATGTAAAAATGTAAAAATCGAAAAAATTTTGTAAAAATGAAAAAAAATGTAAAAATCGGGAAAATTTTGAAAATGAAAAATGTAAAAATCGGGAAAATTTTGAAAATGAAAAATGTAAAAATCGGGAAAATTTTGAAAATGAAAAAATGTAAAAATCGGGAAAATTTTGAAAATGAAAAATGTAAAAATCGGAAAATTTTGAAAATGAAAAATGTAAAAATCGGGAAAATCGGGAAAAATGAAAAATGTAAAAATCGGGAAAATTTTGAAAATGAAAAAATGTAAAAATCGGGAAAATTTTGAAAATGAAAAAATGTAAAAATCGGGAAAATTTTGAAAATGAAAAAATGTAAAAATCGGGAAAATTTTGAAAATGAAAAATGTAAAAATCGGGAAAATTTTGAAAAAAAAAAAAATGTAAAAATCGGGAAAAATCGGGAAAATTTTGAAAAAAAATGTAAAAATCGGGAAAATTTTGAAAATGAAAAATGTAAAAATCGGGAAAATTTTGAAAATGAAAAATGTAAAAATCGGGAAAATTTTGAAAATGAAAAATGTAAAAATCGGGAAAATTTTGAAAATGAAAAATGTAAAAATCGGGAAAATTTTGAAAATGAAAAATGTAAAAATCGGGAAAATTTTGAAAATGAAAAATGTAAAAATCGGGAAAATTTTGAAAATGAAAAAAAAATGGAAAAATCGGGAAAATGTAAAAATTTGAAAATTTTGAAAAATGTAAAAATCGGAAAAATTTTGAAAATGTAAAAAAAAATGTAAAAATCGGGAAAATTTTGAAAATGAAAAATGTAAAAATCGGGAAAATTTTGAAAATGAAAAAATGTAAAAATCGGAAAATTTTGAAAATGAAAAATGTAAAAATCGGGAAAATTTTGAAAATGAAAAATGTAAAAATCGGGAAAATTTTGAAAATGAAAAATGTAAAAATCGGGAAAATTTTGAAAATGAAAAAATGTAAAAATCGGGAAAATTTTGAAAATGAAAAAATGTAAAAATCGGGAAAATTTTGAAAATGAAAAAATGTAAAAATCGGGAAAATTTTGAAAATGAAAAATGTAAAAATCGGGAAAATTTTGAAAATGAAAAATGTAAAAATCGGGAAAATTTTGAAAATGAAAAATGTAAAAATCGGGAAAATTTTGAAAATGAAAAATGTAAAAATCGGAAAATTTTGAAAATGAAAAATGTAAAAATCGGGAAAATTTTGAAAATGAAAAATGTAAAAATCGGGAAAATTTTGAAAATGAAAAATGTAAAAATCGGGAAAATTTTGAAAATGAAAAAATGTAAAAATCGGGAAAATTTTGAAAATGAAAAATGTAAAAATCGGGAAAATTTTGAAAATGAAAAATGTAAAAATCGGGAAAATTTTGAAAATGAAAAATGTAAAAATCGGAAAAATTTTGAAAATGAAAAATGTAAAAATCGGGAAAATTTTGAAAATGAAAAATGTAAAAATCGGGAAAATTTTGAAAATGAAAAATGTAAAAATCGGGAAAATTTTGAAAATGAAAAATGTAAAAATCGGGAAAATTTTGAAAATGAAAAATGTAAAAATCGGGAAAATTTTGAAAATGAAAAATGTAAAAATCGGGAAAATTTTGAAAATGAAAAAATGTAAAAATCGGAAAATTTTGAAAATGAAAAATGTAAAAATCGGGAAAATTTTGAAAATGAAAAATGTAAAAATCGGGAAAATTTTGAAAATGTAAAAATGTAAAAATCGGAAAATTTTGAAAATGAAAAAATGTAAAAATCGGGAAAATTTTGAAAATGAAAAATGTGAAAAAAAATCGGGAAAATTTTGAAAATGAAAAATGTAAAAATCGGGAAAATTTTGAAAATGAAAAATGTAAAAATCGGGAAAATTTTGAAAATGAAAAAAAAAAAAAAAAATGTAAAAATCGGGAAAATTTTGAAAATGAAAAATGTAAAAATCGGGAAAATTTTGAAAATGAAAAATGTAAAAATGTAAAAATCGGGAAAATTGAAAAAAATCGGGAAAATTTTGAAAATGTAAAAATCGGGAAAATTTTGAAAATGAAAAAATGTAAAAATCGGAAAATTTTGAAAATGAAAAAATGTAAAAATCGGGAAAATTTTGAAAATGAAAAATGTAAAAATCGGAAAATTTTGAAAATGAAAAATGTAAAAATCGGGAAAATTTTGAAAAATGTAAAAATGAAAAAAATGAAAAATGTAAAAATCGGGAAAATTTTGAAAAAAAATGTAAAAATCGGGAAAATTTTGAAAATGAAAAATGTAAAAATCGGGAAAATTTTGAAAATGAAAAATGTAAAAATCGGGAAAATTTTGAAAATGAAAAAATGTAAAAATCGGAAAATTTTGAAAATGAAAAATGTAAAAATCGGGAAAATTTTGAAAATGAAAAATGTAAAAATCGGGAAAATTTTGAAAATGAAAAATGTAAAAATCGGGAAAATTTTGAAAATGAAAAATGTAAAAATCGGGAAAATTTTGAAAATGAAAAATGTAAAAATCGGGAAAATTTTGAAAATGAAAAAATGTAAAAATCGGGAAAATTTTGAAAATGAAAAATGTAAAAATCGGGAAAATTTTGAAAATGTAAAAAAAAATGTAAAAATCGGGAAAATTTTGAAAATGAAAAATGTAAAAATCGGGAAAATTTTGAAAATGAAAAAATGTAAAAATCGGGAAAATGTAAAAATCGGAAAATTTGAAAAATGAAAAATAAAAATCGGGAAAATTTTGAAAATGAAAAAATGTAAAAATCGGGAAAATTTTGAAAATGAAAAATGTAAAAATCGGGAAAATTTTGAAAATGAAAAATGTAAAAATCGGGAAAATTTTGAAAATGAAAAATGTAAAAATCGGGAAAATTTTGAAAATGAAAAATGTAAAAATCGGGAAAATTTTGAAAATGAAAAAATGTAAAAATCGGAAAATTTTGAAAATGAAAAATGTAAAAATCGGGAAAATTTTGAAAATGAAAAATGTAAAAATCGGGAAAATTTTGAAAATGAAAAAATGTAAAAATCGGGAAAATTTTGAAAATGAAAAAATGTAAAAATCGGAAAATTTTAAAAATGAAAAAAATGTAAAAATCGGGAAAATTTTGAAAATGAAAAAATGTAAAAATCGGGAAAATTTTGAAAATGAAAAATGTAAAAATCGGGAAAATTTTGAAAATGAAAAAAAATGTAAAAATCGGGAAAATTTTGAAAATGAAAAAATGTAAAAATCGGGAAAATTTTCGGGAAAATTTTGAAAAATGTAAAAATCGGGAAAATTTTGAAAATGAAAAATGTAAAAATCGGGAAAATTTTGAAAATGAAAAATGTAAAAATCGGGAAAATTTTGAAAATGAAAAATGTAAAAATCGGGAAAATTTTGAAAATTTAAAAAAAAATGTAAAAATCGGGAAAATTTTGAAAATTGAAAAAATCGGGAAAATTTTGAAAATGAAAAATGTAAAAATCGGGAAAATTTTGAAAATGAAAAATGTAAAAATCGGAAAATTTTGAAAATGAAAAATGTAAAAATCGGAAAATTTTGAAAATGAAAAATGTAAAAATCGGGAAAATTTTGAAAATGAAAAAAAAAATGTAAAAATCGGGAAAATTTTGAAAATGAAAAATGTAAAAATCGGGAAAATTTTGAAAATGAAAAATGTAAAAATCGGGAAAATTTTGAAAATGAAAAATGTAAAAATCGGGAAAATTTTGAAAATGAAAAATGTAAAAATCGGGAAAATTTTGAAAAATGTAAAAAAAAATGTAAAAATCGGGAAAATTTTGAAAATGAAAAAATGTAAAAATCGGGAAAATTTTGAAAATGAAAAATGTAAAAATCGGGAAAATTTTGAAAATGAAAAATGTAAAAATCGGGAAAATTTTGAAAATGAAAAAATGTAAAAATCGGGAAAATTTTGAAAATGAAAAATGTAAAAATCGGGAAAATTTTGAAAATGAAAAAAAATGTAAAAATCGGGAAAATTTTGAAAAATGAAAAAAAATGTAAAAATCGGGAAAATTTTGAAAATGTAAAAATGTAAAAATCGGGAAAATTTTGTAAAAATCGGGAAAAAAAATGTAAAAATCGGGAAAATTTTGAAAATGAAAAATGTAAAAATCGGGAAAATTTTGAAAAAAAATGTAAAAATGGAAAATTTTGAAAATGAAAAATGTAAAAATCGGAAAATTTTGAAAATGAAAAATGTAAAAATCGGAAAATTTTGAAAATGAAAAAATGTAAAAATCGGGAAAATTTTGAAAATGAAAAAATGTAAAAATCGGGAAAATTTTGAAAAATGAAAAATGTAAAAATCGGGAAAATTTTGAAAAAAATGTAAAAATGTAAAAATCGGAAAAATTTTGAAAATGAAAAAATGTAAAAATCGGGAAAATTTTGAAAATGAAAAATGTAAAAATCGGGAAAATTTTGAAAATGAAAAAATGTAAAAATCGGGAAAATTTTGAAAAATGAAAATGTAAAAATCGGAAAATCGGGAAAATTTTGAAAAAATGAAAAAATGTAAAAATCGGGAAAATTTTGAAAATCGGGAAAAAAAATGTAAAAATCGGGAAAATTTTGAAAATGAAAAAATGTAAAAATCGGGAAAATTTTGAAAATGAAAAAATGTAAAAATCGGGAAAATTTTGAAAATGAAAAATGTAAAAATCGGGAAAATTTTGAAAATGAAAAAATGTAAAAATCGGAAAATTTTGAAAATGAAAAATGTAAAAATCGGGAAAATTTTGAAAATGAAAAAATGTAAAAATCGGGAAAATTTTGAAAATGAAAAATGTAAAAATCGGGAAAATTTTGAAAATGAAAAAATGTAAAAATCGGGAAAATTTTGAAAATGAAAATGTAAAAATGAAAAAATCGGAAAAATGTTCGGGAAAATTTTGAAAAAAAATGTAAAAATCGGGAAAATTTTGAAAATGAAAAATGTAAAAATCGGAAAATTTTGAAAATGAAAAATGTAAAAATCGGGAAAATTTTGAAAATGAAAAAATGTAAAAATCGGAAAATTTTGAAAATGAAAAAATGTAAAAATCGGGAAAATTTTGAAAATGAAAAAATGTAAAAATCGGGAAAATTTTGAAAATGAAAAAATGTAAAAATCGGGAAAATTTGAAAAATGAAAAATGTAAAAATCGGGAAAAAAAATGTAAAAAAAATTTTGAAAATGAAAAAATGTAAAAATCGGGAAAATTTTGAAAATGAAAAATGTAAAAATCGGGAAAATTTTGAAAATGAAAAAATGTAAAAATCGGGAAAATTTTGAAAATGAAAAATGTAAAAATCGGGAAAATTTTGAAAAATGAAAAAATGTAAAAATCGGGAAAAAAAAATGGAAAATGTAAAAATCGGGAAAATTTTGAAAATGAAAAAATGTAAAAATCGGGAAAATTTTGAAAATGAAAAAATGTAAAAATCGGGAAAATTTTGAAAATGAAAAATGTAAAAATCGGGAAAATTTTGAAAATGAAAAAATGTAAAAATCGGGAAAATTTTGAAAATGAAAAATGTAAAAATCGGGAAAATTTTGAAAATGAAAAAATGTAAAAATCGGGAAAATTTTGAAAATGAAAAAATGTAAAAATCGGGAAAATTTTGAAAATGAAAAAATGTAAAAATCGGAAAAATTTTGAAAAATGTAAAAAAAAATTTTGAAAATAAAAATGTAAAAATCGGGAAAATTTTGAAAATGAAAAAATGTAAAAATCGGGAAAATTTGAAAATGAAAAATGTAAAAATCGGGAAAATTTTGAAAATGAAAAATGTAAAAATCGGGAAAATTTTGAAAATGAAAAAATGTAAAAATCGGGAAAATTTTGAAAATGAAAAAATGTAAAAATCGGGAAAATTTTGTAAAAAATGAAAAAAAATGTAAAAATCGGGAAAATTTTGAAAATGAAAAATGTAAAAATCGGGAAAATTTTGAAAATGAAAAATGTAAAAATCGGGAAAATTTTGAAAATGAAAAATGTAAAAATCGGGAAAATTTTGAAAATGAAAAAAAAAATGTAAAAATCGGGAAAATTTTGAAAATGAAAAAATGTAAAAATCGGGAAAATTTTTTGAAAATGAAAAATGTAAAAATGTAAAAATGAAAATGGAAAATTTTGAAAAATGAAAAAATGTAAAAATCGGAAAATTTTGAAAATGAAAAAATGTAAAAATCGGGAAAATTTTGAAAATGAAAAATGTAAAAATCGGGAAAATTTTGAAAATGAAAAATGTAAAAATCGGGAAAATTTTGAAAAAATTAAAAATGTAAAAATCGGGAAAATTTTGAAAATGAAAAAATGTAAAAATCGGAAAATTTTGAAAATGAAAAAATGTAAAAATCGGGAAAATTTTGAAAATGAAAAAATGTAAAAATCGGGAAAATTTTGAAAATGAAAAAATGTAAAAATCGGGAAAATTTTGAAAATGAAAAAATGTAAAAATCGGGAAAATTTTGAAAATGAAAAAATGTAAAAATCGGGAAAATTTTGAAAATGAAAAAATGTAAAAATCGGGAAAATTTTGAAAATGAAAAAATGTAAAAATCGGGAAAATTTTGAAAATGAAAAAATGTAAAAATCGGGAAAATTTTGAAAATGAAAAAATGTAAAAATCGGGAAAATTTTGAAAATGAAAAATGTAAAAATCGGAAAATTTTGAAAATGAAAAATGTAAAAATCGGGAAAATTTGAAAATGAAAAATAAAAATCGGGAAAATTTTGAAAATGAAAAAATGTAAAAATCGGGAAAATTTTGAAAATGAAAAAATGTAAAAATCGGGAAAATTTTGAAAATGAAAAAATGTAAAAATCGGGAAAATTTTGAAAATGAAAAAATGTAAAAATCGGGAAAATTTTGAAAATGAAAAAATGTAAAAATCGGGAAAATTTTGAAAATGAAAAATGTAAAAATCGGAAAATTTTGAAAATGAAAAATGTAAAAATCGGGAAAATTTTAAAAATCGGGAAAAATCGGGAAAATTTGAAAAAATGAAAAAATGTAAAAATCGGAAAATTTTGAAAATGAAAAAATGTAAAAATCGGGAAAATTTTGAAAAATGAAAAAATGTAAAAATCGGGAAAATTTGAAAAATGAAAAAATGTAAAAATCGGGAAAATTTTGAAAATGAAAAAATGTAAAAATCGGGAAAATTTGAAAAATGAAAAAATGTAAAAATCGGGAAAATTTTGAAAATGAAAAAATGTAAAAATCGGAAAATTTTGAAAATGAAAAAATGTAAAAATCGGGAAAATTTTGAAAATGAAAAAATGTAAAAATCGGAAAATTTTGAAAATGAAAAAATGTAAAAATCGGGAAAATTTTGAAAATGAAAAAATGTAAAAATCGGGAAAATTTTGAAAATGAAAAAATGTAAAAATCGGGAAAATTTTGAAAAATGAAAAAAAAATGTAAAAATCGGGAAAATTTTGAAAATGAAAAAATGTAAAAATCGGGAAAATTTTGAAAATGAAAAAATGTAAAAATCGGGAAAATTTTGAAAAATGAAAAAATGTAAAAATCGGAAAATTTTGAAAAATGAAAAAAATGTAAAAATCGGGAAAATTTTGAAAATGAAAAAATGTAAAAATCGGGAAAATTTTGAAAATGAAAAAATGTAAAAATCGGAAAATTTTGAAAATGAAAAAATGTAAAAATCGGGAAAATTTTGAAAAATGAAAAAATGTAAAAATCGGGAAAATTTTGAAAAATGAAAAAATGTAAAAATCGGGAAAATTTTGAAAAATGAAAAAATGTAAAAATCGGGAAAATTTTGAAAATTGAAAAAATGTAAAAATCGGGAAAATTTTGAAAATGAAAAAAAATGTAAAAATCGGGAAAATTTTGAAAATGAAAAAATGTAAAAATCGGAAAATTTTGAAAATGAAAAAATGTAAAAATCGGAAAATTTTGAAAATGAAAAAATGTAAAAATCGGGAAAATTTTGAAAAAATGAAAAAATGTAAAAATCGGGAAAATTTTGAAAATGAAAAAATGTAAAAATCGGGAAAATTTTGAAAATGAAAAATGTAAAAATGTAAAAATCGGGAAAATTTTGTAAAAATGAAAAAATGTAAAAAATGGAAAAATCGGAAAAAATGAAAAAAAATGTAAAAATCGGAAAAATTTTGAAAATGAAAAAATGTAAAAATCGGGAAAATTTTGAAAATGAAAAAATGTAAAAATCGGGAAAATTTTGAAAATGAAAAAATGTAAAAATCGGGAAAATTTTGAAAATGAAAAAATGTAAAAATCGGGAAAATTTTGAAAATGAAAAAATGTAAAAATCGGGAAAATTTTGAAAAATGAAAAAATGTAAAAATCGGGAAAATTTTGAAAAATGAAAAAATGTAAAAATCGGGAAAATTTTGAAAATGAAAAAATGTAAAAATCGGGAAAATTTTGAAAATTTAAAAAAAAATGTAAAAATCGGAAAATTTTGAAAAATGAAAAAATGTAAAAATCGGAAAAATTTTGAAAATGAAAAAATGTAAAAATCGGAAAATTTTGAAAATGAAAAAATGTAAAAATCGGGAAAATTTTGAAAAATGAAAAAATGTAAAAATCGGGAAAATTTTGAAAATGAAAAAATGTAAAAATCGGGAAAATTTTGAAAAAAAATGTAAAAAAAAATGTAAAAATGAAAAAATGTAAAATTTTGAAAAATGAAAAAAAATGTAAAAATCGGGAAAATTTTGAAAATGAAAAAATGTAAAAATCGGGAAAATTTTGAAAAATGAAAAAATGTAAAAATCGGGAAAATTTTGAAAATGAAAAAATGTAAAAATCGGGAAAATTTTAAAAATGAAAAAATGTAAAAATCGGAAAATTTTGAAAATTGAAAAAATGTAAAAATCGGGAAAATTTTGAAAATGAAAAAATGTAAAAATCGGGAAAATTTTGAAAATGAAAAAATGTAAAAATCGGGAAAATTTTGAAAATGAAAAAATGTAAAAATCGGGAAAATTTTGAAAAATGAAAAAATGTAAAAATCGGGAAAATTTTGAAAAATGAAAAAATGTAAAAATCGGGAAAATTTTGAAAAATGAAAAAATGTAAAAATCGGGAAAATTTTGAAAATGAAAAAATGTAAAAATCGGGAAAATTTTGAAAATGAAAAATGTAAAAATGAAAAAAAATGTAAAAATCGGGAAAATTTTGAAAAATGAAAAAATGTAAAAATCGGGAAAATTTTGAAAATGAAAAAATGTAAAAATCAGGAAAATTTTGAAAAATGAAAAAATGTAAAAATCGGGAAAATTTTGAAAATGAAAAAATGTAAAAATCGGGAAAATTTTGAAAAATGAAAAAATGTAAAAATCGGGAAAATTTTGAAAAATGAAAAAATGTAAAAATCGGGAAAATTTTGAAAATGAAAAAATGTAAAAATCGGGAAAATTTTGAAAATGAAAAAATGTAAAAATCGGGAAAATTTTGAAAATGAAAAAATGTAAAAATCGGGAAAATTTTGAAAAATGAAAAAATGTAAAAATTGGAAAAAAATTTCGGGAAAATTTTGAAAAAAAAATGTAAAAATCGGGAAAATTTTGAAAATGAAAAAATGTAAAAATCGGGAAAATTTTGAAAATTGGAAAAAATGTAAAAATCGGGAAAATTTTGAAAAATGAAAAAATGTAAAAATCGGAAAATTTTGAAAATGAAAAAATGTAAAAATCGGGAAAATTTTGAAAAATGAAAAATGTAAAAAAATGTAAAAATCGGGAAAATTTCGGAAAAATGAAAAAAAATGTAAAAATCGGGAAAATTTTGAAAATGAAAAAATGTAAAAATCGGGAAAATTTTGAAAAATGAAAAAATGTAAAAATCGGGAAAATTTTGAAAATGAAAAAATGTAAAAATCGGGAAAATTTTGAAAAATGAAAAAATGTAAAAATCGGGAAAATTTTGAAAATGAAAAAATGTAAAAATCGGGAAAATTTTGAAAATGAAAAAATGTAAAAATCGGGAAAATTTTGAAAAATGAAAAAATGTAAAAATCGGGAAAATTTTGAAAAATAAAAAAAAATGTAAAAATCGGAAAAATTTTGAAAATGAAAAAAAATGTAAAAATCGGGAAAATTTTGAAAAATGAAAAAATGTAAAAATCGGGAAAATTTTGAAAAATGAAAAAATGTAAAAATCGGGAAAATTTTGAAAATAAAAAAATGGAAAAATCGGGAAATGTAAAAATCGGGAAAATTTTGGAAAATGAAAAAATGTAAAAATCAGGGAAAATTTTGAAAATGAAAAAATGTAAAAATCGGAAAAATTTTGAAAAATGAAAAAATGTAAAAATCGGGAAAATTTTGAAAAATGAAAAAATGTAAAAATCGGGAAAATTTTGAAAATGAAAAAATGTAAAAATCGGGAAAATTTTGAAAAATGAAAAAATGTAAAAATCGGGAAAATTTTGAAAAATGAAAAAATGTAAAAATCAGGAAAATTTTGAAAAATGAAAAAATGTAAAAATCGGAAAATTTTGAAAAATGAAAAAATGTAAAAATCAGGAAAATTTTGAAAAATGAAAAAATGTAAAAATCGGGAAAATTTTGAAAAATGAAAAAATGTAAAAATCAGGGAAAATTTTGAAAAATGAAAAAATGTAAAAATCAGGAAAATTTTGAAAAATGAAAAAATGTAAAAATCGGGAAAATTTTGAAAAATGAAAAAATGTAAAAATCGGAAAATTTTTGAAAATGAAAAAATGTAAAAATCGGGAAAATTTTGAAAAATGAAAAAATGTAAAAATCGGGAAAATTTTGAAAATGAAAAAATGTAAAAATCGGAAAAAAAAATGAAAAAATGTAAAAATCGGAAAATTTTGAAAAATGAAAAAATGTAAAAATCGGGAAAATTTTGAAAAATGAAAAAATGTAAAAATCGGGAAAATTTTGAAAAATGAAAAAATGTAAAAATCAGGAAAATTTTGAAAAATGAAAAAATGTAAAAATCGGGAAAATTTTGAAAAATGAAAAAATGTAAAAATCGGAAAATTTTGAAAAATGAAAAAATGTAAAAATCGGGAAAATTTTGAAAAATGAAAAAATGTAAAAATCAGGGAAAATTTTAAAAATGAAAAAATGTAAAAATCGGGAAAATTTTGAAAAATGAAAAAATGTAAAAATCGGGAAAATTTTGAAAATGAAAAAATGTAAAAATCGGGAAAATTTTGAAAAATGAAAAAATGTAAAAATCTGGAAAATTTTGAAAAATGAAAATGTAAAAATCGGGAAAATTTGAAAAAATGAAAAAATGTAAAAATCGGGAAAATTTTGAAAAATGAAAAAATGTAAAAATCAGGAAAATTTTGAAAAATGAAAAAATGTAAAAATCGGGAAAATTTTGAAAAATGAAAAAATGTAAAAATCAGGAAAAATTTTGAAAATGAAAAAATGTAAAAATCGGGAAAAATTTTGAAAAATGAAAAAATGTAAAAATCGGGAAAATTTTGAAAAATGAAAAAATGTAAAAATCGGGAAAATTTTGAAAATGAAAAAATGTAAAAATCGGGAAAATTTTGAAAATGAAAAAATGTAAAAATCGGGAAAATTTTGAAAATGAAAAAATGTAAAAATCGGGAAAATTTTGAAAAATGAAAAAATGTAAAAATCGGGAAAATTTTGAAAAATGAAAAAATGTAAAAATCGGGAAAATTTTGAAAAATGAAAAAATGTAAAAATCGGGAAAATTTTGAAAAATGAAAAAATGTAAAAATCAGAAAATTTTGAAAAAAAATGTAAAAATCGGGAAAATTTTGAAAAATGAAAAAATGTAAAAATCGGGAAAATTTTGAAAAATGAAAAAATGTAAAAATCGGAAAAATTTTAAAAATGAAAAAATGTAAAAATCGGAAAAATTTTGAAAAATGAAAAAATGTAAAAATCGGGAAAATTTTGAAAAATGAAAAAATGTAAAAATCGGAAAAATTTGAAAAATGAAAAAAAATGTCGGGAAAATCAGGAAAATGAAAAAATGTAAAAATGAAAAAAATGAAAAAATGTAAAAATCGGGAAAATTTTGAAAATGAAAAAATGTAAAAATCGGGAAAATTTTGAAAAATGAAAAAATGTAAAAATCAGGAAAATTTTGAAAAATGAAAAAATGTAAAAATCGGGAAAATTTTGAAAAATGAAAAAATGTAAAAATCGGAAAATTTTGAAAATGAAAAAATGTAAAAATCGGAAAATTTTGAAAAATGAAAAAATGTAAAAATCGGGAAAATTTTGAAAAATGAAAAAATGTAAAAATCGGAAAATTTTGAAAATGAAAAAATGTAAAAATCAGGAAAAATTTTGAAAAAATGTAAAAATCGGAAAAATTTTGAAAAAAAATGTAAAAATCGGGAAAATTTTGAAAAATGAAAAAATGTAAAAATCGGGAAAATTTTGAAAAATGAAAAAATGTAAAAATCGGGAAAATTTTGAAAAATGAAAAAATGTAAAAATCAGGGAAAATTTTGGAAAATGAAAAAAAATGTAAAAATCGGGAAAATTTTGGAAAATGAAAAAATGTAAAAATCGGAAAAATTTTGAAAAATGAAAAAATGTAAAAATCGGGAAAATTTTGAAAAATGAAAAAATGTAAAAATCGGGAAAATTTTGAAAAATGAAAAAATGTAAAAATCGGGAAAATTTTGAAAAATGAAAAAATGTAAAAATCGGGAAAATTTTGGAAAATGAAAAAATGTAAAAATCGGGAAAATTTTGAAAAATGAAAAAATGTAAAAATCGGGAAAATTTTGGAAAATGAAAAAATGTAAAAATCAGGAAAATTTTGAAAAATGAAAAAATGTAAAAATCGGGAAAATTTTGGAAAATGAAAAAATGTAAAAATCAGGAAAATTTTGAAAAATGAAAAAATGTAAAAATCGGGAAAATTTTAAAAAATGAAAAAATGTAAAAATCGGGAAAATTTTGAAAAATGAAAAAATGTAAAAATCAGGAAAATTTTGAAAAATGAAAAAATGTAAAAATCGGGAAAATTTTGAAAAATGAAAAAATGTAAAAATCGGAAAATTTTGAAAATGAAAAAATGTAAAAATCGGAAAATTTTGAAAAATGAAAAAATGTAAAAATCGGGAAAATTTTGAAAAATGAAAAAAAAAAAAATGTAAAAATCGGAAAAATTTTGAAAAATGAAAAAATGTAAAAATCGGGAAAATTTTGAAAATGAAAAAATGTAAAAATCGGAAAATTTTGGAAATTGAAAAAATGTAAAAATTGTGAAAATTTTGAAAATTAAAAAAAAATGTAAAAATCGGGAAAATTTTGGAAAATGAAAAAATGTAAAAATCGGGAAAATTTTGGAAAATGAAAAAATGTAAAAATCGGGAAAATTTTGAAAAATGAAAAAATGTAAAAATCGGGAAAATTTTGAAAAATGAAAAAATGTAAAAATCGGAAAATTTTGAAAAATGAAAAAATGTAAAAATCGGGAAAATTTTGAAAAATGAAAAAATGTAAAAATCGGGAAAATTTTGAAAAATGAAAAAATGTAAAAATCGGAAAAATTTTGAAAATGAAAAAATGTAAAAATCGGGAAAATTTTGAAAAATGAAAAAATGTAAAAATCGGGAAAATTTTGAAAAATGAAAAAATGTAAAAATCGGAAAATTTTGAAAAATGAAAAAATGTAAAAATCGGAAAATTTTGAAAAATGAAAAAATGTAAAAATCGGGAAAATTTTGGAAAATGAAAAAATGTAAAAATCAGGAAAATTTTGAAAATGAAAATGTAAAAAATTTTGAAAATGAAAAAATAAAAATCAGGAAAATTTTGGAAAATGAAAAAATGTAAAAATCGGAAAATTTTGAAAAATGAAAAAATGTAAAAATCGGGAAAATTTTGAAAAATCGGAAAATTTTGAAAAAAAATGTAAAAATCGGAAAATTTTGAAAAATGAAAAAATGTAAAAATCGGAAAATTTTGGAAAATGAAAAAATGTAAAAATCGGGAAAATTTTGGAAAATGAAAAAATGTAAAAATCGGGAAAATTTTGAAAATGAAAAAATGTAAAAATCGGAAAATTTTGAAAAATGAAAAAATGTAAAAATCGGGAAAATTTTGAAAAATGAAAAAATGTAAAAATCAGGAAAATTTTGAAAAATGAAAAAATGTAAAAATCGGAAAATTTTGGAAAATGAAAAAATGTAAAAATCCGGAAAATTTTGAAAATGAAAAAATGTAAAAATCGGAAAATTTTGAAAAATGAAAAAATGTAAAAATCAGGGAAAATTTTGAAAAATGAAAAAATGTAAAAATCCGGAAAATTTTTAAAAATGAAAAAATGTAAAAATGTGAAAAAATTTGAAAAATGGAAAATTTTAAAAATCAGGAAAATTTAAAAATGAAAAAATGTAAAAATCAGAAAAATTTTGAAAAATGAAAAAATGTAAAAATCGGGAAAATTTTGAAAAATGAAAAAATGTAAAAATCGGAAAATTTTGGAAAATGAAAAAATGTAAAAATCGGGAAAATTTTGAAAAATGAAAAAATGTAAAAATCAGGAAATTTTGAAAAATGAAAAAATGTAAAAATCGGGAAAATTTTGAAAAATGAAAAAATGTAAAAATCAGGAAAATTTTGAAAAATGAAAAAATGTAAAAATCAGGAAAATTTTGGAAAATGAAAAAATGTAAAAATCGGAAAATTTTGGAAAATGAAAAAAATGTAAAAATCGGAAAAATTTGAAAATGAAAAAATGAAAAAAAAATGTAAAAATCAGGGAAAATTTTGAAAAATGAAAAAATGTAAAAATCCGGAAAATTTTGAAAAATAAAAAATGAAAAATGTAAAAATCGGGAAAATTTTGAAAAATGAAAAAATGTAAAAATCGGGAAAATTTTGAAAATAAAAAAATATAAAAATCAGGAAAATTTTGAAAAAATGAAAAAATGTAAAAATCGGAAAATTTTGAAAAATGAAAAAATGTAAAAATCGGGAAAATTTTGGAAAATGAAAAAATGTAAAAATCTAGGAAAATTTTGGAAAATGAAAAAATGTAAAAATCGGGAAAATTTTGAAAATGAAAAAATGTAAAAATCGGAAAATTTGAAAATAAAAAATGTAAAAATTTTGGAAAATGAAAAAATGTAAAAATCGGAAAAATTTTGAAAAATGAAAAAATGTAAAAATCGGGAAAATTTTGAAAAATGAAAAAAATGTAAAAATCGAGAAAAATTTGCAAACAAACAAAAAAAATGTAAAAATCTGAAAATTTTGGAAAATGAAAAATGTAAAAATCGGAAAATTTTGAAAATGAAAAAATGTAAAAATCGGAAAAATTTTGAAAATGAAAATGTAAAAATCGGGAAAATTTTGAAAAATGTTACAAAAAATGTAAAAATCGGGAAAATTTTGGAAATTGAAAAAAATGTAAAAATCGGGAAAATTTTGAAAATGAAAAAAATGTAAAAATCGGGAAAATTTTGGAAATTGAAAAAATGTAAAAATCAGGAAAATTTTGAAAAATGAAAAAATGTAAAAATCGGAAAATTTTGGAAAATGAAAAAATGTAAAAATCAGGGAAAATTTTGAAAAATGAAAAAATGTAAAAATCAGGAAAATTTTGTAAAAAAAAATAAAAAAATGTAAAAATCAGGAAAATTTTGGAAATTGAAAAAATGTAAAAATCGGGAAAATTTTGGAAATTGAAAAAATGTAAAAATGTAAAAATCGGAAAATTTTGAAAATGAAAAAATGTAAAAATCGGGAAAATTTTGAAAATGAAAAATGTAAAAATCAGGAAAATTTTGAAAATGAAAAAATGTAAAAATCGGAAAATTTTGAAAAATGAAAAAATGTAAAAATCAGGAAAATTTTGGAAAATGAAAAAATGTAAAAATCGGAAAATTTTGGAAAATAAAAAAATGTAAAAATCGGGAAAATTTTGGAAAATGAAAAAATGTAAAAATCAGGAAAATTTTGAAAAATGAAAAAATGTAAAAATCGGAAAATTTTGGAAAATGAAAAAATGTAAAAATCAGGAAAATTTTGAAAAATGAAAAAATGTAAAAATCGGAAAATTTTGAAAAATGAAAAAAATGTAAAAATCGGGAAAATTTTGGAAAATGAAAAAATGTAAAAATCGGGAAAATTTTGGAAAATGAAAAAATGTAAAAATCAGGAAAATTTTGGAAAATCGGAAAAAAAATGTAAAAATCGGGAAAATTTTGAAAATGAAAAAATGTAAAAATCAGGAAAATTTTGAAAAATGAAAAAATGTAAAAATCGGGAAAATTTTGGAAAAATGAAAAAATGTAAAAATCGGGAAAATTTTGAAAAATGAAAAAATGTAAAAAAAATCGAAAAATTTTGAAAATGAAAAAATGTAAAAATCGGGAAAATTTTGAAAAATGAAAAAATGTAAAAATCAGGGAAAATTTTGGAAAATGAAAAAATGTAAAAATCCGGAAAATTTTTAAAAATGAAAAAATGTAAAAATCGGGAAAATTTTGAAAAATGAAAAAATGTAAAAATCCGGAAAATTTTGAAAAATGAAAAAATGTAAAAATCGGGAAAATTTTGGAAAATGAAAAAATGTAAAAATCAGGAAAATTTTGAAAAATGAAAAAATGTAAAAATCGGAAAAATTTTGAAAAATGAAAAAATGTAAAAATCGGGAAAATTTTGGAAAATGAAAAATGTAAAAATCCGGAAAATTTTGGAAAATGAAAAAATGTAAAAATCGGGAAAATTTTGAAAATGAAAAAATGTAAAAATCGGAAAATTTTGGAAAATGAAAAAATGTAAAAATCAGGAAAATTTTGAAAATGAAAAAATGTAAAAATCGGAAAATTTTAAAAAATGAAAAAATGTAAAAATCGGAAAATTTTGGAAAATGAAAAAATGTAAAAATCCGGAAAATTTTGGAAAATGAAAAAAAATGTAAAAATCGGAAAATTTTGAAAAATGAAAAAATGTAAAAATCAGGAAAATTTTGGAAAATGAAAAAATGTAAAAATCGGAAAATTTTGAAAATGAAAAAATGTAAAAATCGGGAAAATTTTGAAAATGAAAAAATGTAAAAATCCGGAAAATTTTGGAAAATGAAAAAATGTAAAAATCGGGAAAATTTTGAAAAAAAAAAAAATGTAAAAATCCGGAAAATTTTGGAAAATGAAAAAATGTAAAAATCGGGAAAATTTTGGAAAATGAAAAAATGTAAAAATCAGGAAAATTTTGAAAAATGAAAAAATGTAAAAATCGGGAAAATTTTGGAAAAATGAAAAAATGTAAAAATCGGAAAATTTTGAAAAATGAAAAAATGTAAAAATCGGAAAAATTTTGAAAATGAAAAAATGTAAAAATCGGAAAATTTTGAAAAATGAAAAAATGTAAAAATCGGGAAAATTTTGAAAAATGAAAAAATGTAAAAATCGGGAAAATTTTGGAAAATGAAAAAATGTAAAAATCGGAAAATTTTGAAAAATGAAAAAAATGTAAAAATCCGGAAAATTTTGAAAAATGAAAAAATGTAAAAATCGGGAAAATTTTGAAAAATGAAAAAAAATGTAAAAATCGGGAAAATTTTGAAAAATGAAAAAATGTAAAAATCGGAAAAATTTTGAAAAATGAAAAAAAAAATGTAAAAATCAGGAAAATTTTGAAAAATGAAAAAATGTAAAAATCGGAAAATTTTGAAAATGAAAAAATGTAAAAATCGGAAAAATTTTGAAAAATGAAAAAATGTAAAAATCGGGAAAATTTTGAAAAATGAAAAAATGTAAAAATCGGGAAAATTTTGGAAAATGAAAAAATGTAAAAATCGGGAAAATTTTGGAAAATGAAAAAATGTAAAAATCGGAAAATTTTGAAAAATGAAAAAATGTAAAAATCGGGAAAATTTTGGAAAATGAAAAAATGTAAAAATCGGAAAATTTTGAAAAATGAAAAAATGTAAAAATCCGGAAAATTTTGAAAAATGAAAAAATGTAAAAATCGGGAAAATTTTGGAAAATGAAAAAAATGTAAAAATCGGGAAAATTTTGGAAATTGAAAAAATGTAAAAATCGGAAAAATTTTGAAAATGAAAAAATGTAAAAATCGGAAAAATTTTGAAAAATGAAAAAATGTAAAAATGGAAAATTTTGAAAAATGAAAAAATGTAAAAATCGAGAAAATTTTGGAAAATGAAAAAATGTAAAAATCGGAAAATTTTGAAAAATGAAAAAATGTAAAAATCCGAAAAATTTTGAAAAATGAAAAAATGTAAAAATCGGGAAAAATTTTGAAAATGAAAAAATGTAAAAATCCGGAAAATTTTAAAAAATGAAAAAATGTAAAAATCGGGAAAATTTTGGAAAATGAAAAAATGTAAAAATCGGAAAATTTTGAAAAATGAAAAAATGTAAAAATCGGAAAATTTTGGAAAATGAAAAAATGTAAAAATCGGGAAAATTTTGGAAAATGAAAAAATGTAAAAATCGGGAAAATTTTGGAAAATGAAAAAATGTAAAAATCGGGAAAATTTTGAAAAATGAAAAAATGTAAAAATCGGAAAAATTTTGAAAAATGAAAAAATGTAAAAATCCGGAAAATTTTGAAAAATGAAAAAATGTAAAAATCGGAAAAATTTTGAAAATGAAAAAAATGTAAAAATCGGAAAATTTTGAAAAATGAAAAAATGTAAAAATCGGGAAAATTTTGGAAAATGAAAAAATGTAAAAATCAGGGAAAATTTTGGAAAATGAAAAAATGTAAAAATCGGAAAATTTTGGAAAATGAAAAAATGTAAAAATCGGGAAAATTTTGAAAAATGAAAAAATGTAAAAATCGGGAAAATTTTGAAAATGAAAAAATGTAAAAATCGGAAAATTTTGAAAAATGAAAAAATGTAAAAATCGGGAAAATTTTGGAAAATGAAAAAATGTAAAAATCGGGAAAATTTTGAAAAATAAAAAATGTAAAAATCGGAAAAATTTTGGAAAATGAAAAAATGTAAAAATCGGGAAAATTTTGAAAATGAAAAAATGTAAAAATCGGAAAAATTTTGAAAAATGAAAAAATGTAAAAATCCGGAAAATTTTGAAAAATGAAAAAATGTAAAAATCGGAAAAATTTTAAAAAATGAAAAAATGTAAAAATCGGAAAATTTTGAAAAATGAAAAAATGTAAAAATCGGAAAATTTTGAAAATGAAAAAATGTAAAAATCAGGAAAATTTTGAAAAATGAAAAAATGTAAAAATCGGAAAATTTTGAAAAATGAAAAAATGTAAAAATCGGGAAAATTTTAAAAATGAAAAAATGTAAAAATCCGGAAAATTTTGAAAAATGAAAAATGTAAAAATCGGAAAAATTTTGAAAAATGAAAAAATGTAAAAATCGGGAAAATTTTGGAAAATGAAAAAATGTAAAAATCGGGAAAATTTTGGAAAATGAAAAAATGTAAAAATCGGGAAAATTTTGAAAAATGAAAAAATGTAAAAATCGGAAAAATTTTGAAAAATGAAAAAATGTAAAAATCTCTGGAAAATTTTGAAAAATGAAAAAATGTAAAAATCGGGAAAATTTGGAAAATGAAAAAATGTAAAAATCGGAAAATTTTGAAAAATGAAAAAATGTAAAAATCGGGAAAATTTTGAAAATGAAAAAATGTAAAAATCGGGAAAATTTTGAAAATGAAAAAATGTAAAAATCGGGAAAATTTTGAAAATGAAAAAATGTAAAAATCGGAAAATTTTGAAAATGAAAAAATGTAAAAATCCGGAAAATTTTGAAAAATGAAAAAATGTAAAAATCAGGAAAATTTTGAAAATGAAAAAATGTAAAAATCGGAAAATTTTGAAAAATGAAAAAATGTAAAAATCGAAAAATTTTGAAAAATGAAAAAATGTAAAAATCGGAAAATTTTGGAAAATGAAAAAATGTAAAAATCGGGAAAAATTTTGGAAAATGAAAAAATGTAAAAATCAGGAAAAATTTTAAAAATGAAAAAATGTAAAAATCGGAAAATTTTGAAAAAAAAAAAATGTAAAAATCGGGAAAATTTTGAAAAATGAAAAAATGTAAAAATCGGGAAAATTTTGAAAAATGAAAAAATGTAAAAATCGGGAAAATTTTGGAAAATGAAAAAATGTAAAAATCGGAAAATTTTGAAAAATGAAAAAATGTAAAAATCGGGAAAATTTTGAAAATGAAAAAATGTAAAAATCGGAAAATTTTGAAAAATGAAAAAATGTAAAAATCGGAAAAATTTTGGAAAATGAAAAAATGTAAAAATCGGGAAAATTTTGAAAATGAAAAAATGTAAAAATCGGAAAATTTTTGGAAAATAAAAAATGTAAAAATCGGGAAAATTTTGGAAAATGAAAAAATGTAAAAATCCGGAAAATTTTGAAAATGAAAAAATGTAAAAATCGGGAAAATTTTGAAAATGAAAAAAAATGTAAAAATCGGAAAATTTTTGAAAATGAAAAAATGTAAAAATCGGAAAATTTTGAAAAATGAAAAAATGTAAAAATCGGAAAATTTTGAAAAATGAAAAAATGTAAAAATCGGGAAAATTTTGAAAATGAAAAAATGTAAAAATCGGAAAAATTTTGAAAAATGAAAAAATGTAAAAATCGGGAAAATTTTGAAAATGAAAAAATGTAAAAATCGGAAAATTTTGAAAATGAAAAAATGTAAAAATCGGAAAATTTTGAAAATGAAAAAATGTAAAAATCAGGGAAAATTTTGGAAAATGAAAAAATGTAAAAATCGGAAAAATTTTGAAAATGAAAAAATGTAAAAATCGGGAAAATTTTGAAAATGAAAAAAATGTAAAAATGAAAAAATGAAAAATTTGGAAAATGAAAAAATGTAAAAATCGGAAAATTTTGAAAAATGAAAAAATGTAAAAATACGGAAAATTTTAAAAAATGAAAAAATGTAAAAATCGGAAAATTTTGAAAAATGAAAAAATGTAAAAATCAGGGAAAATTTTGGAAAATGAAAAAATGTAAAAATCAGGAAAATTTTGAAAAATGAAAAAAATGTAAAAATCGGGAAAATTTTGAAAATGAAAAAATGTAAAAATCGGGAAAATTTTGAAAATGAAAAAATGTAAAAATCGGGAAAATTTTGAAAATGAAAAAATGTAAAAATCGGAAAATTTTAAAAAATGAAAAAATGTAAAAATCCGGAAAATTTTGAAAAATGTAAAAATCGGGAAAATTTTGAAAAATGAAAAAATGTAAAAATCGGAAAATTTTGAAAAATGAAAAAATGTAAAAATCCGGAAAATTTTGGAAAATGAAAAAATGTAAAAATCGGGAAAATTTTGGAAAATGAAAAAATGTAAAAATCGGAAAATTTTGGAAAATGAAAAAATGTAAAAATCGGAAAATTTTGGAAAATGAAAAAATGTAAAAATCGGAAAAATTTTGGAAAATGAAAAAATGTAAAAATCGGGAAAATTTTGAAAAATGAAAAAATGTAAAAATCGGGAAAATTTTGGAAAATGAAAAAATGTAAAAATCGGGAAAATTTTGGAAAATGAAAAAAATAAAGGTTAGGTTAGGTAGGACCGGCTGCCCCTGTACGGGGCAAAGCATAGACCAGTGGAGGTCCGTAGCTGTACCGGTAGCTTATCTACGTCTCAGAAATCGCGCAGTATGGATGCATTTTTGGCAAAAGCCAGCAGCATCCTAGGAGATAGCCGTGAGACGTCCCGAAGATCGTTGTGGCACGGCGAATTAAGGTATTTCAACCGGAGTCGGGATAACGCTGGGCATCTACAGAGAAGATGCTCAAGTGTTTCCTTAACCCCGGGTTCGTTGCATTTCCTGCACTGATCACTGTTCGTGATGCCCAGCTTTACAGCATGGACAGCTGACAGACAGTGGCCAGTTAAAATGCCTAGCATTAGCCTGCAGTCTTTCCTTGAAAGCTGCATGACGAATTTGGTTAAGTTTTTGTTAGTAGAGGCACACATCAGCCTTGCAGTTTTGCACGAGTTGGCATTACGCCAGCTCGCGTCCCACTGAAGTCTAGAGCGCACCTCAATTTCACTGCCTAGAGTTCGCAGGGATATCGGAACATTGCACATGTTACCGACATCGAGCCCCACTCCCTCTTTGGCGAGAGTGTCTGCGATCTCGTTGCCATCGATGCCCTGGTGGCTTGGGATCCAATAGATACGCACGACCGCAGATGCGTTCAGCGACTCTATTGCTCTTCTGCTGTCCAGGACAACTTTGGACTTGACCACATCCGAGTGCATTGATCTTATTGCAGCCTGGCTGTCAACAAAGATGTTAATAGAGGTGTGATCACGCTGTAAACCCCGAGCCAATTCGGCAGCCTTGCCAATGGCAAAAACTTCCGCCTGGAAGATGCTGCAATGGTCTGGGAGTTTATAGGATTGTTTGGAGACCGGGTCCGGGCAGTATACGGCCGCTCCGACACCATCATCCATCTTCGAACCGTCGGTGAAGAGGTTGAGGGCTTCGGGAATGCATAACCCTTCCCGCCAGCACTCCGGTTCCAAGAATATAGTGTTAATATGGTCAGTACTGGTAAGGGGGATAGTATAGTCCAAGTCTCTACTAGTCTCCCTACCAATGGCGCTGTGACCATAGCCTAGCAGACCCAAATTGCCAGTTGCGGCAATCCGTAGGGACGATTTTGCGGCTATGGATTGCGCGTATAGGTTTAATGGTTCGACACCAGCTATTACCTCGAGGGCTTTAGTTGGCGTCGACCTGAGAGCGCCTGTGATACACAGTAGCGCTTGACGCTGTGTCCTTTCCATGATGGATAGGTACGTCCTTTTTCAGTGGCCTGCCACCACACTAGAACACCGTAGGTGAGGATAGGGCGAACAACTGAGATGTATATCCACCGCATTAGATTAGGAGAGAGGCCCCAAGTGCAACTAAGCATCTTTTCGCCATGTACAAGGCTCCGGTGGCCTTCTTCACCCTTTCTAACACATTGAGCTTCCATGTCAGTTTGCTGTCCAGGACCACACCTAGGTATTTTACTGCTAGGCTCGGCTTTAGCATAGTGCAGCCTATTTTGGGGGGACCACGCAGGTACCTTATACCTCTTCGTGAAGAGGATAAGGTCCGTTTTATCCGCGTTAATGCTGAGCCCGGCTGATTCGGCCCATGCTTTAACTTCCCGCAAAGTAAGTTCCATTACGGAACTAAGGGTGGTTGGGCATTTCCCAGTTATCAAAATGCTTATGTCGTCAGCATAGGCAATTAACTTGGGGGCCCGTCTAGTAAATTTTAGAAGTAGGCTATTTACGACCAAATTCCAAAGGAGAGGCGAGAGAACCCCACCCTGGGGAGTGCCACCTCGCACTACCTTTGTAATGGCCGCATCGCCCCACGTAGCCACCACCCGCCTGTCACAAAGAAGGCGGTTGACCCATCTGTGGATCGCTGGTGCCGTGTTAATTGAGGTAAGGCCCTTCATAATAGCATCAGTGGTGACGTTATTGAAGGCGCCTGAAATGTCAAGAAATGCACCCAAGGCATATTCTTTATAGTGGTCTGCTTTTTCGATGGAGGCTACTAGAGCATGGAGAGCAGTCTCAATGGACTTGCCCTTTGTATACGCATGCTGATTTGGGGACAACAGATGCATTGAGTTGCTTCTGATGTGCAAATCAAGTAGCTTTTCCAATGTTTTTAGCAGGAAAGAGGTTAGGCTGATAGGCCGAAAGTCATTTGGGACCACATGACTGCATTTGCCCGCCTTGGGCAGGAAAATGACTTTCGAGGTCCTCCAAAGAGTGGGGATATGACCCCATGCGAGGCACGCCGAATAGATACCCGATAGCCACGGAACAATCGTGGGCTTGCTGGCTTGCAGCATTGCTGGCGAAAGTCCATCGAGACCGGGCGACCTGACCTTCGCAAAGGAGTCGATAGCCCAAATTATTTTGTTATCTGTAATTAGACCGGCAGGGGGTCTCATAACTGGGAGACTAGGAAAGAGCTGCCAGTCACTGTTCTCTATTCCAATACATCCGGGAAATGAGTTGAGAGCAGTGCTTCAAGAGTTTCAGCACTGCTCTCCGTCCACGCTCCATCGCCCGACTTGAGCAGACTAGGACTGGAAGCCTGCTTGGACAGCAGCTTCCTCAGTCTGGAGGTGTCTTTGATGTTATCCAGGTCCGAGCAAAAGGTTCTCCATGAAGACCTTTTGGATGATCGGATCATCTTCTTGTACGACTTCAGGAGAGACCTATACTCGTCCCAGACATATTCGTTGTCCGCCTTCTTAGCAAGTTGAAACATGCTAGTAAGCTCCCCACGTAGCGATGAGAGATCTGGGTTCCACCAGGGTGGCTTCGATCTTCTCGTCGGTCTTGAGAGTCTACAAGATTGGCGAAACGCTGAAAGTAGTCCTGCTGAAAGGACATTGACAGTAGTTTCTAGGTCCTGTACCGAGTTGATGTTACCCGGCGAACCAAGAGACTTGGAAACAAGGCTAGAGAATTTCGCCCAGTTCGTGTTACGGGGATTTCTGAACGGCTGAGCCGCAGGTACCCTGTTAAAAGGAATGGTAAATTGAATGTACTTATGGTCCGAGAAGGAGGGTCTATCCAGGACCCTCCACTCTTCAACATTGGTACACTCAGTTGAAATCGTTAAGTCCAGCACATTACTGGAGGTGGGACCTACATAGGTAGATACCTCACCCCTGTTGGCTAGTCTAAGCTTATGGTTAAGGATAAAATCAAGAACTGACTCACCCCTGTCGTTGATGTCGGGACTTCCCCAGACGCTATGGTGGGCGTTGGCGTCCGTTCCGATAATAATATGCTTATTGGAGGAGCAGACCATGTCCACCAGCCTCCGCAGCTCGTCAGGTGGAGCCGGCTTGTCGTGGGCCATATAACAGGATGCCAGCAGCAAACATCCTTCACGGCTCTCCAGCACCACCACGGTTAGATCGTCATTGCTGTAATTAGGTAGTAGATGAGCTTTTAGCCCCTTCTTTACAAGGATGGCAGTTCTCGATCTGCTTACCAATGTCGGGACGTATAAATCATAGTTGGGCGACTTCAGTCCAGCCACCGTGTTGCCCGACGCTATCCACGGTTCTTGGACCAAAGCCGCGTAGGCGGACACTTCCTCCAGGGCAAGGAGTAGCTCCGCCGAAGCCGTTTTGGATTTATGGAGGTTGAGTTGCAGCACACTCATTAGAGGTTAGCAAACTCGCGGGGGCCCGTCTGCATGGACAGTTCCTCCCCCACCTCCTCCGTCTTGTCAGTCAGGCTGAGGTTCTGGGTGGCGTCGGTCACGCTCTCGAGACCGAGATCTGCCTCAACCTCCCCTAACCTCAGCGTGTGTGTGTCCTGGTCGTTGGGATGACGTTTTTTGAGGCGAAGGTACACGCTCCCTAAGCCCCACGCCATCTTCCCATTGCGCTTGTATAGCAGATCCTCGGCCTCCTTGTTGATCTGAATGATCACGTGCTGCCCACCACTGGGTAAAGGTTCATCAACCTTCAGCACGGACCAATCACTCGTCGGTATGGCCGGGTTCTGCTTTTAAGCAGCTGAAGCGCCCGCTCTCCCTGAACAACTATTGGGAAAAGGACTTTCGCCTTCGGCATGGACGGAATATTATTCCTGTCCACCACGTCCAGCTTGGCCCCCTCCCACAGCCCGTCCAGTTTGGGTACGGTCGCTTGCAGCCACTGCAATGTTGGGTCGTCCTTGCATGTCAGGATCTTGACACCATTCAGCCAGCCAGTGCCTTCGAATGTAGGCATTGGACTGTCTGGGACATTCTCCATCCTGACAAACAGTGCGTCGACCAGCTTACTATGGGTCAACCGCCACCGCTCTGCAGACATTTTCCCGTTAGGGTCCCCTCTGTCTATGAGAGCAACGGCGAGATGCCGCCTGGCAGTTTCAGCAACCGTTGCTCTCTGTTTCGTTTTGTTCGAGTCCGTGTTGGTGGAGCCAGGTGCTCGCAGCTTCTTGCTCACTGGAGCCCCTTGCTTGGGACTCTCAGCGGACCGTTGGCGCTTGCTTGCCATGGACTCCACCTTGTTGTTGGCAGGGCCGGTAGAACCGGTCTGCACTTTAGTGTCTTTTGGAAGGGGGCTAAGTTGGTTTTCCCGCATCCACGTGTTGGCCCAGGCAAGCCTCTCCTGGTCCTTGACGGACAGGTTAGCTACGCCACTAAGCCTTGCGTGAATACGGGTCGCCGCCCTATTTTTGGCCTTCTCCTTCAGCCCCCGTGCCCCGCTGCGCAACCTTGAGGTGCTGGCGATAGGCAGGGGTGACTGAAGAGGAAGACGTTCCCCTCCACCGTAGAAGTTGGCGCAGCGCTCTTTTGGTCCGTGTCGGTTAAGACCACAGCACCCGCGCGCACCAACCTCGAATTTTTGGTGGCAGTGTTGTTACAACTGATACGGCCTGCTCCCGCCGCCTCAGAGGTGTGACCGCTGGCGACACGCAGAGAGGATCTCTCCCCCCCGTGCCCGCCGGTGGTAGCAGTCACGCCTTCCACCGACGTTTGGGCTGACATCCCAGCCCGGGTTGAATAGTTTAATGAGTCCATTCCGAGACCATAGTTGGCTAATTTTGTTCTTGGGAGCCCCCATAGCGTTTTCAGTCTGACCGCCAGACACCTCGTACCATGGATTCTGCTACTTATCTTCAGGCAGATGCCCGAAAGATAAGGAACAGAGTCCTCAGCTAGGATCTGCAGTTCCTGAAATATCGACGTATAGTAGAGATCTGCTACCCGTTGACACTGAGGTAATACAGATCCTACCCAGCCAGCACCCTCGGGGAGGGTTCAGCAGAGGATTTTTGCCAAAAAATGTAAAAATCGGAAAATTTTGAAAAAAAAAATGTAAAAATCGGAAAATTTTGGAAAATGAAAAAATGTAAAAATCGGAAAAATTTGAAAAATGAAAAAATGTAAAAATCGGAAAATTTTTTGAAAATGAAAAAATGTAAAAATCGGAAAATTTTGGAAAATGAAAAAATGTAAAAATCGGGAAAATTTTGAAAAATGAAAAAATGTAAAAATCGGGAAAATTTTGAAAAATGAAAAAATGTAAAAATCGGAAAATTTTGAAAAATGAAAAAATGTAAAAATCGGAAAAATTTTGAAAATGAAAAAAAAATGTAAAAATCGGGAAAATTTTGAAAATGAAAAAATGTAAAAATCGGGAAAATTTTGAAAAATGAAAAAATGTAAAAATCGGGAAAATTTTGAAAATGAAAAAATGTAAAAATCGGGAAAATTTTGAAAATGAAAAAATGTAAAAATCGGGAAAATTTTGAAAATGAAAAAATGTAAAAATCGGGAAAATTTTGGAAAATGAAAAAATGTAAAAATCGGAAAATTTTGAAAAATGAAAAAATGTAAAAATCGGGAAAAATTTTGAAAATGAAAAAATGTAAAAATCGGAAAATTTTTGAAAATGAAAAAATGTAAAAATCGGAAAATTTTGAAAAATGAAAAAATGTAAAAATCGGGAAAATTTTGAAAAATGAAAAAATGTAAAAATCGGAAAAATTGAAAAATGTAAAAATGTAAAAAAAAATGAAAAAATGTAAAAATCGGAAAATTTTGAAAAATGAAAAAATGTAAAAATCGGGAAAATTTTGAAAAATGAAAAAATGTAAAAATCGGGAAAATTTTGGAAATTGAAAAAATGTAAAAATCGGGAAAATTTTGAAAATGAAAAAATGTAAAAATCGGGAAAATTTTGGAAAATGAAAAAATGTAAAAATCGGAAAATTTTGGAAAATGAAAAAAATGTAAAAATCGGGAAAATTTTAAAAAATGAAAAAATGTAAAAATCGGGAAAATTTTGGAAAATGAAAAAATGTAAAAATCCGAAAAATTTTGAA
>JAHQRP010000045.1:0-23367 GCA_023558445.1 Drosophila pallidifrons
TAAAAAATGAAAAATGTAAAAATCCAAAAATTTTGAAAATAAAAAAATATAAAAATCAGAAAAATTTTGAAAATGAAAAAATGTAAAAATCGGAAAAATTTTGAAAAAAAAAATGAAAAAATGTAAAAATCGGAAAAATTTTGGAAAATGAAAAAAATGTAAAAATCAAGGGAAATTTTGAAAAAATGAAAAAATGTAAAAATCAGGAAAATTTTGAAAAATGAAAAAAATGTAAAAATCAGGAAAATTTTGAAAATAAAAAAATGTAAAAATCAGGGAAAATTTTGAAAAATGAAAAAATGTAAAAATCAGGAAAATTTTGGAAAATGAAAAAATGTAAAAATCAGGAAAATTTTGAAAAATGAAAAAATGTAAAAATCAGGGAAAATTTTGAAAAATGAAAAAATGTAAAAATCGGAAAATTTTGAAAAATGAAAAATGTAAAAATCGGAAAATTTTGAAAAATGAAAAAATGTAAAAATCAGGAAAATTTTGAAAAAAATGTAAAATCCGGAAAATTTTGAAAAATGAAAAAATGTAAAAATCGGAAAATTTTGAAAAATGAAAAAATGTAAAAATCGGAAAATTTTGAAAAATGAAAAAAAATGTAAAAATCGGAAAATTTTGAAAAATGAAAAAATGTAAAAATCGGAAAATTTTGAAAAATGAAAAAATGTAAAAATCGGGAAATTTTGAAAAATGAAAAAATGTAAAAATCGGAAAATTTTGAAAAATGAAAAAATGTAAAAATCGGGAAAATTTTGAAAAATGAAAAAATGTAAAAATCGGGAAAATTTTGAAAAATGAAAAAATGTAAAAATCGGGAAAATTTTGAAAAATGAAAAAATGTAAAAATCGGAAAATTTTGAAAAATGAAAAAATGTAAAAATCGGAAAATTTTGAAAAATGAAAAAATGTAAAAATCGGGAAAATTTTGAAAAATGAAAAAATGTAAAAATCGGGAAAATTTTGAAAAATGAAAAAATGTAAAAATCGGAAAATTTTGAAAAATGAAAAAATGTAAAAATCGGAAAATTTTGAAAAATGAAAAAATGTAAAAATCGGAAAATTTTGAAAAATGAAAAAATGTAAAAATCGGAAAATTTTGAAAAATGAAAAAATGTAAAAATCGGAAAATTTTGAAAAATGAAAAAATGTAAAAATCGGAAAATTTTGAAAAATGAAAAAATGTAAAAATCGGAAAATTTTGAAAAAAAATGAAAAAATGTAAAAATCGGAAAATTTTGAAAAATGAAAAAATGTAAAAATCGGGAAAATTTTGAAAAATGAAAAAAATGTAAAAATCGGGAAAATTTTGAAAATGAAAAAATGTAAAAATCGGGAAAATTTTGAAAAATGAAAAAATGTAAAAATCGGGAAAATTTTGAAAAATGAAAAAATGTAAAAATCGGGAAAATTTTGAAAAATGAAAAAATGTAAAAATCGGAAAATTTTGAAAAATGAAAAAATGTAAAAATCGGAAAATTTTGAAAAATGAAAAAATGTAAAAATCGGAAAATTTTGAAAAATGAAAAAATGTAAAAATCAGGAAAATTTTGAAAAATGAAAAAATGTAAAAATCGGGAAAATTTTGAAAAATGAAAAAATGTAAAAATCGGAAAATTTTGAAAAATGAAAAAATGTAAAAATCGGGAAAATTTTGAAAATGAAAAAATGTAAAAATCGGAAAATTTTGAAAAATGAAAAAATGTAAAAATCGGGAAAATTTTGAAAAAAAATGTAAAAATCGGAAAAAAAAATGTAAAAATCGGGAAAATTTTGAAAAATGAAAAAATGTAAAAATCGGGAAAATTTTGAAAAATGAAAAAATGTAAAAATCGGGAAAATTTTGAAAAATAAAAAAATGTAAAAATCGGGAAAATTTTGAAAAATGAAAAAATGTAAAAATCGGAAAATTTTGAAAAATGAAAAAATGTAAAAATCGGAAAATTTTGAAAAATGAAAAAATGTAAAAATCGGGAAAATTTTGAAAAATGAAAAAAAATGTAAAAATCGGGAAAATTTTGAAAAATGAAAAAATGTAAAAATCGGGAAAATTTTGAAAAAAAAAATGAAAAAATGTAAAAATCCGGAAAATTTTGAAAAATGAAAAAATGTAAAAATCGGGAAAATTTTGAAAAATGAAAAAATGTAAAAATCGGAAAATTTTGAAAAATGAAAAAATGTAAAAATCGGAAAATTTTGAAAAATGAAAAAATGTAAAAATCGGAAAATTTTGAAAAATGAAAAAATGTAAAAATCGGGAAAATTTTGAAAAATGAAAAAATGTAAAAATCGGGAAAATTTTGAAAAATGAAAAAATGTAAAAATCGGGAAAATTTTGAAAATGAAAAAATGTAAAAATCGGGAAAATTTTGAAAAATGAAAAAATGTAAAAATCGGAAAATTTTGAAAAATGAAAAAATGTAAAAATCGGGAAAATTTTGAAAAATGAAAAAATGTAAAAATCGGGAAAATTTTGAAAAATGAAAAAATGTAAAAATCGGAAAATTTTGGAAAATGAAAAAATGTAAAAATCGGGAAAATTTTGAAAAATGAAAAAATGTAAAAATCCGGAAAATTTTGAAAAATGAAAAAATGTAAAAATCGGGAAAATTTTGAAAAATGAAAAAATGTAAAAATCGGAAAATTTTGAAAATGAAAAAATGTAAAAATCGGGAAAATTTTGAAAAATGAAAAAATGTAAAAATCGGAAAATTTTGAAAAATGAAAAAATGTAAAAATCGGGAAAATTTTGAAAAATGAAAAAATGTAAAAATCGGAAAATTTTGAAAAATGAAAAAATGTAAAAATCGGGAAAATTTTGAAAAATGAAAAAATGTAAAAATCGGAAAATTTTGAAAATGAAAAAATGTAAAAATCGGGAAAATTTTGAAAAATGAAAAAATGTAAAAATCGGGAAAATTTTGAAAAATGAAAAAATGTAAAAATCGGGAAAATTTGAAAAATGAAAAAATGTAAAAATCGGGAAAATTTTGAAAATGAAAAAATGTAAAAATCGGAAAAATTTTGAAAAATGAAAAAATGTAAAAATCGGAAAATTTTGAAAAATGAAAAAATGTAAAAATCGGAAAATTTTGAAAAATGAAAAAATGTAAAAATCGGAAAATTTTGAAAAATGAAAAAATGTAAAAATCGGGAAAATTTTGAAAAATGAAAAAATGTAAAAATCGGAAAAATTTTGAAAATGAAAAAATGTAAAAATCGGGAAAATTTTGAAAAATGAAAAAATGTAAAAATCGGGAAAATTTTGAAAAATGAAAAAATGTAAAAATCGGGAAAATTTTGAAAAATGAAAAAATGTAAAAATCGGAAAATTTTGAAAAAATGAAAAAATGTAAAAATCGGAAAATTTTGGAAAATGAAAAAATGTAAAAATCGGAAAATTTTGAAAAATGAAAAAATGTAAAAATCGGAAAATTTTGAAAAATGAAAAAATGTAAAAATCGGGAAAATTTTGAAAAATGAAAAAATGTAAAAATCGGAAAATTTTGAAAAATGAAAAAATGTAAAAATCGGGAAAATTTTGGAAAATGAAAAAATGTAAAAATCGGGAAAATTTTGAAAAATGAAAAAATGTAAAAATCGGAAAATTTTGAAAAATGAAAAAATGTAAAAATCGGAAAATTTTGAAAATGAAAAAATGTAAAAATCGGAAAATTTTGAAAAATGAAAAAATGTAAAAATCGGGAAAATTTTGAAAAATGAAAAAATGTAAAAATCGGGAAAATTTTGAAAAATGAAAAAATGTAAAAATCGGAAAATTTTGAAAATGAAAAAATGTAAAAATCGGAAAATTTTGAAAATGAAAAAATGTAAAAATCGGGAAAATTTTGTAAAAAAAAATGAAAAAATGTAAAAATCGGAAAATTTTGAAAATGAAAAAATGTAAAAATCGGAAAATTTTGAAAAATGAAAAAATGTAAAAATCGGAAAATTTTGAAAAATGAAAAAATGTAAAAATCGGAAAATTTTGAAAAATGAAAAAATGTAAAAATCGGGAAAATTTTGAAAAATGAAAAAATGTAAAAATCGGAAAATTTTGAAAAATGAAAAAATGTAAAAATCGGAAAATTTTGAAAAATGAAAAAATGTAAAAATCGGGAAAATTTTGAAAATGAAAAAATGTAAAAATCGGAAAATTTTGAAAAATGAAAAAATGTAAAAATCAGGAAAATTTTGAAAAATGAAAAAATGTAAAAATCGGGAAAATTTTGAAAAATGAAAAAATGTAAAAATCGGAAAATTTTGAAAATGAAAAAATGTAAAAATCGGGAAAATTTTTGTAAAAAAAAATGAAAAAAAATGTAAAAATCGGAAAATTTTGAAAAATGAAAAAATGTAAAAATCGGGAAAATTTTGAAAAATGAAAAAATGTAAAAATCGGAAAATTTTGAAAATGAAAAAATGTAAAAATCGGAAAATTTTGAAAAATGAAAAAATGTAAAAATCGGGAAAATTTTGAAAAATGAAAAAATGTAAAAATCGGGAAAATTTTGAAAAATGAAAAAATGTAAAAATCGGAAAATTTTGAAAAATGAAAAAATGTAAAAATCGGAAAATTTTGAAAAATGAAAAAATGTAAAAATCGGAAAATTTTGAAAAATGAAAAAATGTAAAAATCGGGAAAATTTTGAAAAATGAAAAAATGTAAAAATCGGAAAATTTTGAAAAATGAAAAAATGTAAAAATCGGAAAATTTTGAAAAATGAAAAAATGTAAAAATCGGAAAATTTTGTAAAAAATGAAAAAATGTAAAAATCGGGAAAATTTTGAAAAATGAAAAAATGTAAAAATCGGAAAATTTTGAAAATGAAAAAATGTAAAAATCGGGAAAATTTTGAAAAATGAAAAAATGTAAAAATCGGAAAATTTTGAAAAAAAAAAAATGTAAAAATCGGAAAATTTAAAGAAAAAAATGAAAAAATGTAAAAATCGGAAAATTTTGAAAATGAAAAAATGTAAAAATGAAAAATTTTGAAAATTTTGGAGAATGAAAATGTAAAATCGGGAAAATTTTGAAAAATGAAAAATGTAAAAATTTGGAAAATTTTGAAAATGAAAAATGTAAAAATCGGGAAAATTTTGAAAATGAAAAATGTAAAAATCGGAAAATTTTTGAAAATGTAAAAATCGGAAAAATTTTAGAAAATGAAAAAATGTAAAAATCGGGAAAATTTTGAAAATGAAAAATATAAAATCGGGAAAATTTGAAAATGAAAAAATGTAAAATCGGGAAAATTTTAGAAAATGAAAATGTAAAAATCGGGAAAATTTTGAAAATGAAAATGTAAAAATCCGGAAAATTTTGAAAATGAAAAATGTAAAAATCGGGAAAATTTTGAAAATGAAAAAATGTAAAAATCGGAAAATTTTGAAAAATGTAAAAATCGGGAAAATCTTTGAAAATAAAAATGTAAAAATCGGAAAATTTTTAGAAATTGAAAAAATGTAAAAATCGGGAAAATTTTGAAAATGAAAAAATGTAAAAATCGGGAAAATTTTGGAAAATGAAAAATGTAAAAATCCGGAAAATTTTGAAAATGAAAAATGTAAAAATCGGAAAATTTTGAAAATTTTAAAAATCGGAAAAAAAAATGTAAAAATCCGGAAAATTTTGAAAATGAAAAATGTAAAAATCGGGAAAATTTTGAAAAATGAAAATGAAAAATGTAAAAATCGGGAAAATTTTGAAAATGAAAAAATGTAAAAATCGGGAAAATTTTGAAAATGAAAAATGTAAAAATCGGGAAAATTTTGAAAATGAAAAATGTAAAAATCCGGAAAATTTTGAAAATGAAAAAATGTAAAAATCGGAAAATTTTAGAAAATGAAAAAAAAATGTAAAAATTGAAAATAAAAATTTTGAGAAAATGAAAAATGTAAAAATCGGAAAATTTTGAAAAAATGAAAAAATGTAAAAATCGGGAAAATTTTGAAAATGAAAAAATGTAAAAATCCGGAAAATTTTGAAAATGAAAAATGTAAAAATCCGGAAAATTTTGAAAAATGAAAAATGTAAAAATCGGAAAAATTTGAAAAATGAAAATGTAAAAATCGGGAAAATTTTGAAAATGAAAAAATGTAAAAATCGGAAAATTTTGAAAAATTAAAAATGTAAAAATCGGAAAATTTTGAAAATGAAAAATGTAAAAATCCGGAAAATTTTGAAAATGAAAAATGTAAAAATCGGGAAAATTTTGAAAATGAAAATGTAAAAATCGGAAAATTTTGAAAATGAAAAAATGTAAAAATCGGGAAAATTTTGAAAATGAAAAATGTAAAAATCGGGAAAATTTTGAAAATGTAAAAATGTAAAAATTTAGAAAATTTTGAAAATGAAAAATCCGGAAAATTTTGAAAAATGAAAAAATGTAAAAATCGGAAAATTTTGAAAATGAAAAATGTAAAAATCCGGAAAATTTTGAAAATGAAAAATGTAAAAATCGGGAAAATTTTGAAAATGAAAAATGTAAAAATCGGGAAAATTTTGAAAATGAAAAAATGTAAAAATCGGGAAAATTTTGAAAATGAAAAATGTAAAAATCGGGAAAATTTTGAAAATGAAAAAAATGTAAAAATTTTGGAAAATGAAAAAATGTAAAAATCGGGAAAATTTTGAAAATGTGAAAAATAAAAAATGTAAAAATCGGGAAAATTTTGAAAATGAAAAATGTAAAAATCGGGAAAATTTTGAAAATGAAAAAAATGTAAAAATCCGAAAATTTTGAAAATAAAAAAAAAAATGTAAAAATCGGGAAAATTTTGAAAATGAAAAATGTAAAAATCGGAAAATTTTGAAAATGAAAAAATGTAAAAATCGGAAAATTTTGAAAATAAAAAATGTAAAAATCGGGAAAATTTTGAAAATGAAAAATGTAAAAATCGGAAAATTTTGAAAATGAAAAAAAATGTAAAAATCGGGAAAATTTTGAAAATGAAAATGTAAAAATCGGGAAAATTTTGAAAATGTAAAAAATGTAAAAATCCGAAAATTTTGAAAAATGAAAAAATGTAAAAATCGGGAAAATTTTGAAAAAATGTAAAAATCGGAAAATTTTGAAAATGAAAAATGTAAAAATCGGGAAAATTTTAAAAATGAAAATGTAAAAATCGGGAAAATTTTGAAAATGAAAAAATGTAAAAATCGGAAAATTTTGAAAAATGAAAAATGTAAAAATCGGCAAAAATTTTGAAAATGAAAAATGTAAAAATCGGGAAAATTTTGAAAATGAAAAAATGTAAAAATCCGGAAAATTTTGAAAATGAAAAATGTAAAAATCGGAAAATTTTGAAAATGAAAAATGTAAAAATCGGGAAAATTTTGAAAATGAAAAAATGTAAAAATCGGAAAATTTTGAAAATGAAAAATGTAAAAATCGGGAAAATTTTGAAAATGAAAAAAATGTAAAAATCCGGAAAATTTTGAAAATGTAAAAATCGGGAAAAATGAAAAATGAAAAAATCGGGAAAATTTTGAAAATGAAAAATGTAAAAATCGGGAAAATTTTGAAAATGAAAAATGTAAAAATCCGGAAAATTTTGAAAATGTAAAAATGTAAAATTTAAAAATGAAAATGAAAAAATGAAAATCCGAAAAATGTAAAAATCCGGAAAATTTTGAAAATGAAAAAATGTAAAAATCGAAAATTTTGAAAATGAAAAATGTAAAAATCCGGAAAATTTTGAAAAATGTAAAAATGTAAAAATCGGGAAAATTTTGAAAAATGAAAAAAAAATGAAAATTTTTGAAAATGAAAATGTAAAAATCCGGAAAATTTTGAAAATGAAAAATGTAAAAATCCGGAAAATTTTGAAAAATGAAAAAAAATGTAAAAATCGGGAAAATTTTGAAAATGAAAAATGTAAAAATCGGAAAATTTTGAAAATGAAAAATGTAAAAATCGGGAAAATTTTGAAAATGAAAAAATGTAAAAATCCGGAAAATTTTGAAAATGTAAAAATCGGAAAAAATTTTGAAAATGAAAAAATGTAAAATCAAAAAAAATTGAAAAATTTGAAAAATGAAAATGTAAAAATCGGGAAAATTTTTAAAAATGAAAATGTAAAAATCGGAAAATTTTGAAAATGAAAAATGTAAAAATCCGGAAAATTTTGAAAATGAAAAATGTAAAAATCGGGAAAATTTTGAAAATGAAAAAATGTAAAAATCGGGAAAATTTTGAAAATGAAAAAAAATGTAAAAATCGGGAAAATTTTGAAAAATGTAAAAATCGGAAAATTTGAAAATGAAAATTAAAAAATGTAAAAATCGGGAAAATTTTGAAAATGAAAAAATGTAAAAATCGGAAAATTTTGAAAATGAAAAATGTAAAAATCGGGAAAATTTTGAATGAAAAATGTAAAAATCGGAAAATTTTGAAAATGAAAAAATGTAAAAATCCGGAAAATTTTGAAAATGAAAAAATGTAAAAATCGGGAAAATTTTGAAAATGAAAATGTAAAAATCGGGAAAATTTTGAAAATGAAAAAATGTAAAAATCCGGAAAATTTTGAAAATGAAAAATGTAAAAATCGGAAAATTTTGAAAATGAAAAATGTAAAAATCGGAAAATTTTGAAAATGAAAATGTAAAAATCGGAAAATTTTGAAAATGAAAAAATGTAAAAATTTGGAAAATGAAAATTTTGAAAATTTAAAAATGTAAAAATCGGAAAATTTTGAAAATGAAAAATGTAAAAATCGGAAAATTTTGAAAATGAAAAATGTAAAAATCGGGAAAATTTTGAAAATGAAAAATGTAAAAATCGTGGAAAATTTTGAAAATGAAAAATGTAAAAATCGGGAAAATTTTGAAAATGAAAAAATGTAAAAATCGGAAAATTTTGAAAATGAAAAATGTAAAAATCGGGAAAATTTTGAAAATGAAAAATGTAAAAATCGGGAAAATTTTGAAAATGAAAAATGTAAAAATCGGAAAATTTTGAAAATGAAAAATGTAAAAATCGGGAAAATTTTGAAAATGAAAAATGTAAAAATCGGAAAATTTTGAAAATGAAAAATGTAAAAATCGGAAAATTTTGAAAATGAAAAAATGTAAAAATCGGGAAAATTTTGAAAATGAAAAAATGTAAAAATCGGGAAAATTTTGAAAATGAAAAATGTAAAAATCGGAAAATTTTGAAAATGAAAAATGTAAAAATCCGGAAAATTTTGAAAATGAAAAATGTAAAAATCGGAAAATTTTGAAAATGAAAAATGTAAAAATCGGGAAAATTTTGAAAATGAAAAAATGTAAAAATCGGAAAATTTTGAAAATGAAAAAATGTAAAAATCGGAAAATTTTTGAAAATGAAAAATGTAAAAATCGGGAAAATTTTGAAAATTTTGAAAAAAAAATGTAAAAATCCGGAAAATTTTGAAAATGAAAAATGTAAAAATCGGGAAAATTTTTGAAAATGAAAAAATGTAAAAATCGGGGAAAATAAAAAATTGAAAATGAAAAAATGTAAAAATCGGAAAATTTTGAAAATGAAAAATGTAAAAATCGGGAAAATTTTGAAAATGAAAAATGTAAAAATCCGGAAAATTTTGAAAATGAAAAAATGTAAAAATCGGAAAATTTTGAAAATGAAAAAATGTAAAAATCGGGAAAATTTTGAAAATGAAAAATGTAAAAATCGGGAAAATTTTGAAAATGAAAAATGTAAAAATCGGGAAAATTTTGAAAAATGAAAATGTAAAAATCGGGAAAATTTTGAAAATGAAAAATGTAAAAATCGGAAAATTTTGAAAATGAAAAAATGTAAAAATCGGAAAATTTTGAAAATGAAAAAATGTAAAAATCGGAAAATTTTGAAAATGAAAAATGTAAAAATCGGGAAAATTTTGAAAATGAAAAAATGTAAAAATCGGGAAAATTTTGAAAATGAAAAAATGTAAAAATCGGGAAAATTTTGAAAATGAAAAATGTAAAAATCGGGAAAATTTTGAAAATGAAAAAATGTAAAAATCGGGAAAATTTTGAAAATGAAAAAAAATGTAAAAATCGGGAAAATTTTGAAAATGAAAAAATGTAAAAATCCGGAAAATTTTGAAAATGAAAAATGTAAAAATCGGAAAATTTTGAAAATGAAAAAATGTAAAAATCGGGAAAATTTTGAAAATAAAAAATGTAAAAATCCGGAAAATTTTTGAAAATGTAAAAATGTAAAATTTTGAAAATGAAAAATGTAAAAATCGGGAAAATTTTGAAAAAAAAAATGTAAAAATCGGAAAATTTTGAAAATGAAAAAATGTAAAAATCGGGAAAATTTTGAAAATGAAAAAATGTAAAAATCGGAAAATTTTGAAAATGAAAAATGTAAAAATCGGGAAAATTTTGAAAATGAAAAAATGTAAAAATCGGAAAATTTTGAAAATGAAAAATGTAAAAATCGGGAAAATTTTGAAAATGAAAAATGTAAAAATCGGAAAATTTTGAAAATAAAAAATGTAAAAATCGGGAAAATTTTGAAAATGAAAAATGTAAAAATCGGAAAATTTTGAAAATGAAAAATGTAAAAATCGGGAAAATTTTGAAAATGAAAAAATGTAAAAATCGGAAAATTTTGAAAATGAAAATGTAAAAATCGGGAAAATTTTGAAAATGAAAAATGTAAAAATCGGAAAAATTTGGAAAATGAAAATGTAAAAAAAAAATGTAAAAATCGGGAAAATTTTGAAAATGAAAAATGTAAAAATCGGAAAATTTTGAAAATGAAAAATGTAAAAATCGGAAAATTTTGAAAATGAAAATAAAAAAAAATGTAAAAATCGGAAAATTTTGAAAATGAAAAATGTAAAAATCGGGAAAATTTTGAAAATGAAAAATGTAAAAATCGGAAAATTTTGAAAATGAAAAAATGTAAAAATCGGGAAAATTTTGAAAATGAAAAAATGTAAAAATCGGGAAAATTTTGAAAATGAAAAAATGTAAAAATCCGGAAAATTTTGAAAATGAAAAAATGTAAAAATCGGAAAATTTTGAAAATGAAAAAATGTAAAAATCGGAAAATTTTGAAAATAAAAAATGTAAAAATCGGGAAAATTTTTAAAATTGAAAAAATGTAAAAATCGGGAAAATTTTGAAAATGAAAAATGTAAAAATCGGGAAAATTTTGAAAATGAAAAATGTAAAAATCGGGAAAATTTTGAAAATAAAAAAATGTAAAAATCGGGAAAATTTTGAAAATGAAAAAATGTAAAAATCGGAAAATTTTGAAAATGAAAAAATGTAAAAATCGGGAAAATTTTGAAAATGAAAAATGTAAAAATCCGGAAAATTTTGAAAATGAAAAAATGTAAAAATCGGGAAAATTTGAAAAAAATGTAAAAATGAAAAATGAAAAATGTAAAAATCGGGAAAATTTTGAAAATGAAAAATGTAAAAATCGGGAAAATTTTGAAAATGAAAAAATGTAAAAATCGGAAAATTTTGAAAATGAAAAATGTAAAAATCGGGAAAATTTTGAAAATGAAAAAATGTAAAAATCGGGAAAATTTTGAAAATGAAAAAATGTAAAAATCGGGAAAATTTTGAAAATGAAAATGTAAAAATCGGAAAATTTTGAAAATGAAAAATGTAAAAATCGGGAAAATTTTGAAAATGAAAAAATGTAAAAATCGGAAAATTTTGAAAATGAAAAATGTAAAAATCGGAAAATTTTGAAAATGAAAAAATGTAAAAAAAAAATGTAAAAATCGGGAAAATTTTGAAAATGAAAAATGTAAAAATCGGGAAAATTTTGAAAATAAAAAATGTAAAAATCGGGAAAATTTTGAAAATGAAAATGTAAAAATCGGGAAAATTTTGAAAATGAAAAATGTAAAAATCGGGAAAATTTTGAAAATGAAAAATGTAAAAATCGGGAAAATTTTGAAAATGAAAAATGTAAAAATCGGAAAATTTTGAAAATGAAAAAATGTAAAAATCGGAAAATTTTGAAAAATGAAAAATGTAAAAATCGGAAAATTTTGAAAATGAAAAAATGTAAAAATCGGAAAATTTTGAAAATGAAAAATGTAAAAATCGGGAAAATTTTGAAAATGAAAAAATGTAAAAATCGGAAAAATTTTGAAAATGAAAAAATGTAAAAATCGGGAAAATTTTGAAAATGAAAAATGTAAAAATCGGAAAATTTTGAAAATGAAAAATGTAAAAATCGGGAAAATTTTGAAAATGAAAAAATGTAAAAATCGGGAAAATTTTGAAAATGAAAAATGTAAAAATCGGGAAAATTTTGAAAATGAAAAATGTAAAAATCGGAAAATTTTGAAAATGAAAAATGTAAAAATCGGAAAAAAAATTTTGAAAATGAAAAATGTAAAAATCGGAAAATTTTGAAAAAAAATGTAAAAATCGGGAAAATTTTGAAAATGAAAAAATGTAAAAATCGGAAAATTTTGAAAATGAAAAATGTAAAAATCGGGAAAATTTTGAAAATGAAAAAATGTAAAAATCGGGAAAATTTTGAAAATGAAAAATGTAAAAATCGGGAAAATTTTGAAAATGAAAAAATGTAAAAATCGGGAAAATTTTGAAAATGAAAAATGTAAAAATCGGGAAAATTTTGAAAATGAAAAATGTAAAAATCGGAAAATTTTGAAAATGAAAAAATGTAAAAATCGGGAAAATTTTGAAAATGAAAAAATGTAAAAATCGGAAAATTTTGAAAATGAAAAAATGTAAAAATCGGAAAATTTTGAAAATGAAAAATGTAAAAATCGGGAAAATTTTGAAAATAAAAAAATGTAAAAATCGGAAAATTTTGAAAATGAAAAATGTAAAAATCGGGAAAATTTTGAAAATGAAAAAATGTAAAAATCGGAAAATTTTGAAAATGAAAAAATGTAAAAATCGGGAAAATTTTGAAAATGAAAAATGTAAAAATCGGGAAAATTTTGAAAATGAAAAATGTAAAAATCGGGAAAATTTTGAAAATGAAAAAATGTAAAAATCGGAAAAATTTTGAAAATGAAAAAATGTAAAAATCGGAAAATTTTGAAAAATGTAAAAATGTAAAAATCGGGAAAATTTTCGGAAAATGAAAAAAAAATGTAAAAATCGGGAAAATTTTGAAAATGAAAAATGTAAAAATCCGGAAAATTTTGAAAATGAAAAAATGTAAAAATCGGGAAAATTTTGAAAAATGAAAAAATGTAAAAATCGGGAAAATTTTGAAAATGAAAAAATGTAAAAATCGGGAAAATTTTGAAAATGAAAAATGTAAAAATCGGGAAAATTTTGAAAATGAAAAAATGTAAAAATCGGAAAATTTTGAAAATGAAAAAATGTAAAAATCGGAAAATTTTGAAAATGAAAAATGTAAAAAAAATGAAAAAAAATGTAAAAATCGGGAAAATTTTGAAAATGAAAAAATGTAAAAATCGGAAAATTTTTGAAAATGAAAAAATGTAAAAATCCGGAAAATTTTGAAAATGAAAAAATGTAAAAATCGGAAAATTTTGAAAATGAAAAAATGTAAAAATCGGGAAAATTTTGAAAATGAAAAAATGTAAAAATCGGAAAATTTTGAAAATGAAAAAATGTAAAAATCGGAAAATTTTGGAAAATGTAAAAAAAAATGTAAAAATCGGAAAATTTTGAAAATGAAAAAATGTAAAAATCGGGAAAATTTTGAAAATGAAAAAATGTAAAAATCGGAAAATTTTGAAAATGAAAAAATGTAAAAATCGGGAAAATTTTGAAAAAAAATGGTTAGGTTAGGTTAGGTAGGACCGGCTGCCCCTGTACGGGGCAAAGCATAGACCAGTGGAGGTCCGTAGCTGTACCGGTAGCTTATCTACGTCTCAGAAATCGCGCAGTATGGATGCATTTTTGGCAAAAGCCAGCAGCATCCTAGGAGATAGCCGTGAGACGTCCCGAAGATCGTTGTGGCACGGCGAATTAAGGTATTTCAACCGGAGTCGGGATAACGCTGGGCATCTACAGAGAAGATGCTCAAGTGTTTCCTTAACCCCGGGTTCGTTGCATTTCCTGCACTGATCACTGTTCGTGATGCCCAGCTTTACAGCATGGACAGCTGACAGACAGTGGCCAGTTAAAATGCCTAGCATTAGCCTGCAGTCTTTCCTTGAAAGCTGCATGACGAATTTGGTTAAGTTTTTGTTAGTAGAGGCACACATCAGCCTTGCAGTTTTGCACGAGTTGGCATTACGCCAGCTCGCGTCCCACTGAAGTCTAGAGCGCACCTCAATTTCACTGCCTAGAGTTCGCAGGGATATCGGAACATTGCACATGTTACCGACATCGAGCCCCACTCCCTCTTTGGCGAGAGTGTCTGCGATCTCGTTGCCATCGATGCCCTGGTGGCTTGGGATCCAATAGATACGCACGACCGCAGATGCGTTCAGCGACTCTATTGCTCTTCTGCTGTCCAGGACAACTTTGGACTTGACCACATCAGAGTGCATTGATCTTATTGCAGCCTGGCTGTCAACAAAGATGTTAATAGAGGTGTGATCACGCTGTAAACCCCGAGCCAATTCGGCAGCCTTGCCAATGGCAAAAACTTCCGCCTGGAAGATGCTGCAATGGTCTGGGAGTTTATAGGATTGTTTGGAGACCGGGTCCGGGCAGTATACGGCCGCTCCGACACCATCATCCATCTTCGAACCGTCGGTGAAGAGGTTGAGGGCTTCGGGAATGCATAACCCTTCCCGCCAGCACTCCGGTTCCAAGAATATAGTGTTAATATGGTCAGTACTGGTAAGGGGGATAGTATAGTCCAAGTCTCTACTAGTCTCCCTACCAATGGCGCTGTGACCATAGCCTAGCAGACCCAAATTGCCAGTTGCGGCAATCCGTAGGGACGATTTTGCGGCTATGGATTGCGCGTATAGGTTTAATGGTTCGACACCAGCTATTACCTCGAGGGCTTTAGTTGGCGTCGACCTGAGAGCGCCTGTGATACACAGTAGCGCTTGACGCTGTGTCCTTTCCATGATGGATAGGTACGTCCTTTTTCAGTGGCCTGCCACCACACTAGAACACCGTAGGTGAGGATAGGGCGAACAACTGAGATGTATATCCACCGCATTAGATTAGAGAGAGGCCCCAAGTGCAACTAAGCATCTTTTCGCCATGTACAAGGCTCCGGTGGCCTTCTTCACCCTTTCTAACACATTGAGCTTCCATGTCAGTTTGCTGTCCAGGACCACACCTAGGTATTTTACTGCTAGGCTCGGCTTTAGCATAGTGCAGCCTATTTTTGGGACCACGCAGGTACCTTATACCTCTTCGTGAAGAGGATAAGGTCCGTTTTATCCGCGTTAATGCTGAGCCCGGCTGATTCGGCCCATGCTTTAACTTCCCGCAAAGTAAGTTCCATTACGGAACTAAGGGTGGTTGGGCATTTCCCAGTTATCAAAATGCTTATGTCGTCAGCATAGGCAATTAACTTGGGGGCCCGTCTAGTAAATTTTAGAAGTAGGCTATTTACGACCAAATTCCAAAGGAGAGGCGAGAGAACCCCACCCTGGGGAGTGCCACCTCGCACTACCTTTGTAATGGCCGCATCGCCCCACGTAGCCACCACCCGCCTGTCACAAAGAAGGCGGTTGACCCATCTGTGGATCGCTGGTGCCGTGTTAATTGAGGTAAGGCCCTTCATAATAGCATCAGTGGTGACGTTATTGAAGGCGCCTGAAATGTCAAGAAATGCACCCAAGGCATATTCTTTATAGTGGTCTGCTTTTTCGATGGAGGCTACTAGAGCATGGAGAGCAGTCTCAATGGACTTGCCCTTTGTATACGCATGCTGATTTGGGGACAACAGATGCATTGAGTTGCTTCTGATGTGCAAATCAAGTAGCTTTTCCAATGTTTTTAGCAGGAAAGAGGTTAGGCTGATAGGCCGAAAGTCATTTGGGACCACATGACTGCATTTGCCCGCCTTGGGCAGGAAAATGACTTTCGAGGTCCTCCAAAGAGTGGGGATATGACCCCATGCGAGGCACGCCGAATAGATACCCGATAGCCACGGAACAATCGTGGGCTTGCTGGCTTGCAGCATTGCTGGCGAAAGTCCATCGAGACCGGGCGACCTGACCTTCGCAAAGGAGTCGATAGCCCAAATTATTTTGTTATCTGTAATTAGACCGGCAGGGGGTCTCATAACTGGGAGACTAGGAAAGAGCTGCCAGTCACTGTTCTCTATTCCAATACATCCTGGAAATGAGTTGAGAGCAGTGCTTCAAGAGTTTCAGCACTGCTCTCCGTCCACGCTCCATCGCCCGACTTGAGCAGACTAGGACTGGAAGCCTGCTTGGACAGCAGCTTCCTCAGTCTGGAGGTGTCTTTGATGTTATCCAGGTCCGAGCAAAAGGTTCTCCATGAAGACCTTTGATGATCGGATCATCTTCTTGTACGACTTCAGGAGAGACCTATACTGTCCCAGACATATTCGTTGTCCGCCTTCTTAGCAAGTTGAAACATGCTAGTAAGCTCTCCACGTAGCGATGAGAGATCTGGGTTCCACCAGGGTGGCTTCGATCTTCTCGTCGGTCTTGAGAGTCTACAAGATTGGCGAAACGCTGAAAGTAGTCCTGCTGAAAGGACATTGACAGTAGTTTCTAGGTCCTGTACCGAGTTGATGTTACCCGGCGAACCAAGAGACTTGGAAACAAGGCTAGAGAATTTCGCCCAGTTCGTGTTACGGGGATTTCTGAACGGCTGAGCCGCAGGTACCCTGTTAAAAGGAATGGTAAATTGAATGTACTTATGGTCCGAGAAGGAGGGTCTATCCAGGACCCTCCACTCTTCAACATTGGTACACTCAGTTGAAATCGTTAAGTCCAGCACATTACTGGAGGTGGGACCTACATAGGTAGATACCTCACCCCTGTTGGCTAGTCTAAGCTTATGGTTAAGGATAAAATCAAGAACTGACTCACCCCTGTCGTTGATGTCGGGACTTCCCCAGACGCTATGGTGGGCGTTGGCGTCCGTTCCGATAATAATATGCTTATTGGAGGAGCAGACCATGTCCACCAGCCTCCGCAGCTCGTCAGGTGGAGCCGGCTTGTCGTGGGCCATATAACAGGATGCCAGCAGCAAACATCCTTCACGGCTCTCCAGCACCACCACGGTTAGATCGTCATTGCTGTAATTAGGTAGTAGATGAGCTTTTAGCCCCTTCTTTACAAGGATGGCAGTTCTCGATCTGCTTACCAATGTCGGGACGTATAAATCATAGTTGGGCGACTTCAGTCCAGCCACCGTGTTGCCCGACGCTATCCACGGTTCTTGGACCAAAGCCGCGTAGGCGGACACTTCCTCCAGGGCAAGGAGTAGCTCCGCCGAAGCCGTTTTGGATTTATGGAGGTTGAGTTGCAGCACACTCATTAGAGGTTAGCAAACTCGCGGGGGCCCGTCTGCATGGACAGTTCCTCCCCCACCTCCTCCGTCTTGTCAGTCAGGCTGAGGTTCTGGGTGGCGTCGGTCACGCTCTCGAGACCGAGATCTGCCTCAACCTCCCCTAACCTCAGCGTGTGTGTCCTGGTCGTTGGGATGACGTTTTTTGAGGCGAAGGTACACGCTCCCTAAGCCCCACGCCATCTTCCCATTGCGTTTATATAGCAGATCCTCGGCCTCCTTGTTGATCTGAATGATCACGTGCTGCCCACCACTGGGTAAAGGTTCATCAACCTTCAGCACGGACCAATCACTCGTCGGTATGGCCGGGTTCTGCTTTTAAGCAGCTGAAGCGCCCGCTCTCCCTGAACAACTATTGGGAAAAGGACTTTCGCCTTCGGCATGGACGGAATATTATTCCTGTCCACCACGTCCAGCTTGGCCCCCTCCCACAGCCCGTCCAGTTTGGGTACGGTCGCTTGCAGCCACTGCAATGTTGGGTCGTCCTTGCATGTCAGGATCTTGACACCATTCAGCCAGCCAGTGCCTTCGAATGTAGGCATTGGACTGTCTGGGACATTCTCCATCCTGACAAACAGTGCGTCGACCAGCTTACTATGGGTCAACCGCCACCGCTCTGCAGACATTTTCCCGTTAGGGTCCCTCTGTCTATGAGAGCAACGGCGAGATGCCGCCTGGCAGTTTCAGCAACCGTTGCTCTCTGTTTCGTTTGTTCGAGTCCGAGTTGGTGGAGCCAGGTGCTCGCAGCTTGCTCACTGGAGCCCCTTGCTTGGAAATGTAACCGTTGGCGGAAAATTTTGGACTCCACCTTAATGTAAAGGGCCGGTAAAATTTTGAAAAATGAAAAAATGTAAAAACCGGGAAAATTTTGGAAAATGAAAAAATGTAAAAATCCGGAAAATTTTGAAAAATTAAAAATGTAAAATTCGGAAAAATTTTAGAAAATAAAAAAATGTAAAATCCGGAAAATTTTGAAAAATGAAAAAATGTAAAAATCGGGAAAATTTTGAAAAATAAAAAAATGTAAAAATCCGGAAAATTTTGAAAAATGAAAAATGTAAAAATCTAAAAATTTTGAAAAATAAAAAAATGTAAAAATCGGGAAAATTTTGAAAAATGAAAAAATGTAAAAATCGGAAAATTTTGAAAATGAAAAAATGTAAAAATCCGGAAAATTTTGAAAAATGAAAAAATGTAAAAATCGGAAAATTTTGAAAAATGAAAAAATGTAAAAATCGGGAAAATTTTGAAAAATGAAAAAATGTAAAAATCGGGAAAATTTTGGAAAATGAAAAAATGTAAAAAATCGGAAAATTTTGGAAAATGAAAAAATGTAAAAATCGGGAAAATTTTGAAAAATGTAAAAAAAATGTAAAAATCCGGAAAATTTTGAAAAATGAAAAATGTAAAAATCCGGGAAAATTTTGAAAAATGAAAAAATGTAAAAATCCGGAAAATTTTGAAAAATGAAAAAATGTAAAAATCGGGAAAATTTTGAAAAATGAAAAAATGTAAAAATCGGAAAATTTTGAAAAATGAAAAAATGTAAAAATCCGGAAAATTTTGAAAAATGAAAAAATGTAAAAATCGGAAAATTTTGGAAAATGAAAAAATGTAAAAATCGGGAAAATTTTGAAAATGAAAAAATGTAAAAATCCGGAAAATTTTGAAAAATGAAAAAATGTAAAAATCAGGAAAATTTTGAAAAATGAAAAAATGTAAAAATCCGGAAAATTTTGAAAAATGAAAAAATGTAAAAATCGGGAAAATTTTGAAAAATGTAAAAATGTAAAAAGGAAAATTTTGGAAAATGAAAAAATGTAAAAATCGGGAAAATTTTGAAAAATGAAAAAATGTAAAAATCGGGAAAATTTTGAAAAATGAAAAAATGTAAAAATCGGAAAATTTTGAAAAATGAAAAAATGTAAAAATCGGAAAATTTTGAAAAATGAAAAAATGTAAAAATCCGGAAAATTTTGAAAAATGAAAAAATGTAAAAATCGGGAAAATTTTGAAAAATGAAAAAATGTAAAAATCGGAAAATTTTGAAAAATGAAAAAATGTAAAAATCGGGAAAATTTTGAAAAATGAAAAAATGTAAAAATCCGGAAAATTTTGAAAAATGAAAAAATGTAAAAATCGGAAAATTTTGAAAAATGAAAAAATGTAAAAATCGGGAAAATTTTGAAAAATGAAAAAATGTAAAAATCGGAAAAATTTTGAAAAATGAAAAAATGTAAAAATCCGGAAAATTTTGAAAAATGAAAAAATGTAAAAATCCGGAAAATTTTGAAAAATGAAAAAATGTAAAAATCCGGAAAATTTTGGAAAATGAAAAAATGTAAAAATCCGGAAAATTTTGAAAAATGAAAAAATGTAAAAATCGGAAAATTTTGAAAAATGAAAAAATGTAAAAATCCGGAAAATTTTGGAAAAATGAAAAAATGTAAAAATCGGGAAAATTTTGAAAAATGAAAAAATGTAAAAATCGGAAAATTTTGAAAAATGAAAAAATGTAAAAATCGGAAAATTTTGAAAAATGAAAAAATGTAAAAATCCGGAAAATTTTGAAAAATGAAAAAATGTAAAAATCGGGAAAATTTTGAAAAATGAAAAAATGTAAAAATCGGAAAATTTTGAAAAATGAAAAAATGTAAAAATCGGGAAAATTTTGAAAAATGAAAAAATGTAAAAATCGGAAAATTTTGAAAAATGAAAAAATGTAAAAATCGGAAAATTTTGGAAAATGAAAAAATGTAAAAATCGGAAAATTTTGAAAAATGAAAAAATGTAAAAATCCGGAAAATTTTGAAAAATGAAAAAATGTAAAAATCGGGAAAATTTTGGAAAATGAAAAAATGTAAAAATCGGGAAAATTTTGAAAAATGAAAAAATGTAAAAATCGGGAAAATTTTGAAAAATGAAAAAATGTAAAAATCGGGAAAATTTTGAAAAATGAAAAATGTAAAAATCGGAAAATTTTGAAAAATGAAAAAATGTAAAAATCGGAAAATTTTGAAAAATGAAAAAATGTAAAAATCCGGAAAATTTTGAAAAATGAAAAAATGTAAAAATCGGGAAAATTTTGAAAAATGAAAAAATGTAAAAATCGGGAAAATTTTGAAAAATGAAAAAATGTAAAAATCGGGAAAATTTTGAAAAATGAAAAAATGTAAAAATCGGAAAATTTTGAAAAATGAAAAAATGTAAAAATCGGGAAAATTTTGAAAAATGAAAAAATGTAAAAATCGGAAAATTTTGAAAAATGAAAAAATGTAAAAATCGGAAAATTTTGAAAAATGAAAAAATGTAAAAATCGGAAAATTTTGAAAAATAAAAAAATGTAAAAATCGGAAAATTTTGGAAAATGAAAAAATGTAAAAATCCGGAAAATTTTGAAAAATGAAAAAATGTAAAAATCCGGAAAATTTTGAAAAATGAAAAAATGTAAAAATCCGGAAAATTTTGAAAAATGAAAAAATGTAAAAATCCGGAAAATTTTGAAAAATGAAAAAATGTAAAAATCCGGAAAATTTTGAAAAATGAAAAAATGTAAAAATCGGAAAATTTTGAAAAATCGGAAAAAAAAATGTAAAAATCCGGAAAATTTTGAAAAATGAAAAAATGTAAAAATCGGGAAAATTTTGAAAAAAAGAAAAAATGTAAAAATCGGGAAAATTTTGGAAAAATGAAAAAATGTAAAAATCCGGAAAAATTTTGAAAAATGAAAAAATGTAAAAATTGTAAAAATCGGAAAATTTTGAAAAATGAAAAAATGTAAAAATCTAAAAATTTTGAAAAATGAAAAAATGTAAAAATCGGAAAATTTTGAAAAATGAAAAAATGTAAAAATCCGGAAAAATTTTGAAAAATAAAAAAATGTAAAAATCCGGAAAATTTTGAAAAATAAAAAAAATGTAAAAATCCGGAAAATTTTGAAAAATGAAAAAAATGTAAAAATCCGGAAAATTTTGAAAAATGAAAAAATGTAAAAATCGGAAAATTTTGAAAAATGAAAAAATGTAAAAATCCGGAAAATTTTGAAAAATGAAAAAATGTAAAAATCCGGAAAATTTTGAAAAAATGAAAAAATGTAAAAATCCGGAAAATTTTGAAAAATAAAAAAATGTAAAAATCCGGAAAATTTTGAAAAATAAAAAAATGTAAAAATCCGGAAAATTTTGAAAAATGAAAAAATGTAAAATCCGGAAAATTTTGAAAAAAAAATAAAATCCGAAGGAAAATTTTGAAAAATGAAAAAATGTAAAAATCGGGAAAATTTTGAAAAATGAAAAAATGTAAAAATCGGAAAATTTTGAAAAATGAAAAAATGTAAAAATCAGGAAAATTTTGAAAAATGAAAAAATGTAAAAATCGGAAAATTTTGAAAAATGAAAAAATGTAAAAATCAGGAAAATTTTGAAAAATGAAAAAATGTAAAAATCGGAAAATTTTGAAAAATGAAAAAATGTAAAAATCGGAAAATTTTGAAAAATGAAAAAATGTAAAAATCAGGAAAATTTTGAAAAATGAAAAAATGTAAAAATCGGAAAATTTTGGAAAATGAAAAAATGTAAAAATCGGGAAAATTTTGAAAAATGAAAAAATGTAAAAATCGGAAAATTTTGAAAAATGAAAAAATGTAAAAATCGGAAAATTTTGAAAAATGAAAAAATGTAAAAATCGGAAAATTTTGAAAAATGAAAAAATGTAAAAATCGGAAAATTTTGAAAAATGAAAAAATGTAAAAATCGGAAAATTTTGAAAAATGAAAAAATGTAAAAATCAGGAAAATTTTGGAAAAAAAAAAAATGTAAAAATCCGGAAAATTTTGAAAAATGAAAAAATGTAAAAATCCGGAAAATTTTGAAAAATGAAAAAATGTAAAAATCGGAAAATTTTGAAAAATGAAAAAATGTAAAAATCAGGAAAATTTTGAAAAATGAAAAAATGTAAAAATCGGAAAATTTTGAAAAATGAAAAAATGTAAAAATCGGAAAATTTTGAAAAATGAAAAAATGTAAAAATCAGGAAAATTTTGAAAAATGAAAAAATGTAAAAATCGGAAAATTTTGAAAAATGAAAAAATGTAAAAATCGGAAAAATTTTGAAAAATGAAAAAATGTAAAAATCGGAAAATTTTGAAAATGAAAAAATGTAAAAATCCGGAAAATTTTGAAAAATGAAAAAATGTAAAAATCGGAAAATTTTGAAAAATGAAAAAATGTAAAAATCGGAAAATTTTGAAAAATGAAAAAATGTAAAAATCGGGAAAATTTTGAAAAATGAAAAAATGTAAAAATCGGAAAATTTTGAAAAATGAAAAAATGTAAAAATCCGGAAAATTTTGAAAAATGAAAAAATGTAAAAATCCGGAAAATTTTGAAAAATGAAAAAATGTAAAAATCCGGAAAATTTTGAAAAATGAAAAAATGTAAAAATCGGAAAATTTTGAAAAATAAAAAAATGTAAAAATCCGGAAAATTTTGAAAAATGAAAAAATGTAAAAATCGGAAAATTTTTGAAAAATGAAAAAATGTAAAAATCGGGAAAATTTTGAAAAATGAAAAAATGTAAAAATCGGAAAATTTTGAAAAATGAAAAAATGTAAAAATCGGAAAAATTTTGAAAAATAAAAAAATGTAAAAATCGGAAAATTTTGAAAAATGAAAAAATGTAAAAATCGGAAAAATTTTGAAAAATAAAAAATGTAAAAATCCGGAAAATTTTGAAAAATGAAAAAATGTAAAAATCGGAAAATTTTGAAAAATGAAAAAATGTAAAAATCGGGAAAATTTTGAAAAATGAAAAAATGTAAAAATCCGGAAAATTTTGAAAAATAAAAAAATGTAAAAATCGGAAAATTTTGAAAAATGAAAAAATGTAAAAATCGGAAAATTTTGAAAAATGAAAAAATGTAAAAATCCGGAAAAATTTGAAAAATAAAA
>JAHQRP010000044.1:0-23639 GCA_023558445.1 Drosophila pallidifrons
TTTTTTTCCGATTTTACATTTTTCATTTTCCAAAATTTTTCCTGATTTTTATTTTTTTTCATTTTCCAAAATTTTTCCCGATTTTTACATTTTTTCATTTTTCCAAAATTTTCCTGATTTTTACATTTTTTCATTTTCCAAAATTTTTCCGATTTTTACATTTTTTCATTTTCCAAAATTTTTCCTGATTTTTACATTTTTTCATTTTTCAAAATTTTTCCGATTTTTACATTTTTTTCATTTTCCAAAATTTTTTTACATTTTTTCATTTTTCCAAAATTTTTCCGATTTTTACATTTTTTCATTTTTCAAAATTTTTCCGATTTTTTTTCCGATTTTTACATTTTTTCATTCATTTTTCAAAATTTTCCTGATTTTTACATTTTTTCATTTTCCAAAATTTTTCCTGATTTTTACATTTTTTCATTTTCCAAAATTTTTTTTCCGATTTTTACATTTTTTTATTTTTCAAAATTTTTCCGATTTTTACATTTTTTCATTTTCCAAAATTTTTCCGATTTTTACATTTTTTCATTTTTCCAAAATTTTTCCGATTTTTACATTTTTTCATTTTCCAAAATTTTTCCGATTTTTACATTTTTTCATTTTCCAAAATTTTTCCTGATTTTTACATTTTTTCATTTTTCAAAATTTTTCCGATTTTTACATTTTTTCATTTTCCAAAATTTTTCCGATTTTTACATTTTTTCATTTTCCAAAATTTTCCTGATTTTTACATTTTTTCATTTTCCAAAATTTTTCCGATTTTTACATTTTTTTATTTTCCAAAATTTTTCCGATTTTTACATTTTTTCATTTTCCAAAATTTTTCTGATTTTTACATTTTTTTATTTTTCAAAATTTTTCCGATTTTACATTTTTTTATTTTTCCAAAATTTTTCCTGATTTTTACATTTTTTCATTTTCCAAAATTTTTCGATTTTTCGATTTTTACGATTTTTACATTTTTCAAAATTTTTCCTGATTTTTACATTTTTTCATTTTTCAAAATTTTCCGATTTTTACATTTTTTCATTTTCCAAAATTTTCCTGATTTTTACATTTTTTCATTTTCCAAAATTTTTCCGATTTTTACATTTTTTCATTTTTCAAAATTTTTCCGATTTTTACATTTTTTCATTTTCCAAAATTTTTCCGATTTTACATTTTTTTTCATTTTTCAAAATTTTTTCTGATTTTTACATTTTTTCATTTTCCAAAATTTTTCCTGATTTTTACATTTTTTCATTTTCCAAATTTTTCCGATTTTTACATTTTTTCATTTTTCCAAAATTTTTCCTGATTTTTACATTTTTTCATTTTCCAAAATTTTCCGATTTTTACATTTTTTTTCATTTTTCAAAATTTTCCTGATTTTTACATTTTTTCATTTTTCAAAATTTTCCGATTTTTACATTTTTTCATTTTCCAAAATTTTCCGATTTTTACATTTTTTCATTTTCCAAAATTTTTCCGATTTTTACATTTTTTCATTTTCCAAAATTTTTCTGATTTTTACATTTTTTCATTTTCCAAAATTTTTCCGATTTTTACATTTTTTCATTTTCCAAAATTTTTCTGATTTTTACATTTTTTCATTTTCCAAAATTTTTCCGATTTTTACAATTTTTCATTTTCCAAAATTTTCCTTGATTTTTACATTTTTTCATTTTCCAAAATTTTTCCGATTTTTACATTTTTTCATTTTCCAAAATTTTTCCGATTTTTACATTTTTTCATTTTCCAAAATTTTCCTGATTTTTACATTTTTTCATTTTCCAAAATTTTCCTGATTTTTACATTTTTTCATTTTCCAAAATTTTCCGGATTTTTACATTTTTTCATTTTCCAAAATTTTCCTGATTTTTACATTTTTTCATTTTCCAAAATTTTTCCGATTTTTACATTTTTTCATTTTCCAAAATTTTTCCGATTTTTACATTTTTTCATTTTTCAAAATTTTCCTGATTTTTACATTTTTTCATTTTCCAAAATTTTTCCGATTTTTACATTTTTTTCATTTTCCAAAATTTTTCTGATTTTTACATTTTTTCATTTTTCAAAATTTTCCGATTTTTACATTTTTTCATTTTCCAAAATTTTCCGATTTTTACATTTTTTCATTTTCCAAAATTTTCCTGATTTTTACATTTTTTCATTTTTCAAAATTTTCCGATTTTTACATTTTTTCATTTTCCAAAATTTTTCCGATTTTTACATTTTTTCATTTTCAAAATTTTTCCGATTTTTACATTTTTTCATTTTCCAAAATTTTTCCGATTTTTACATTTTTTCATTTTCTAAAATTTTCCCGATTTTTACATTTTTTCATTTTTCAAAATTTTCCGATTTTTACATTTTTTCATTTTCCAAAATTTTTCCGATTTTTACATTTTTTCATTTTTCAAAATTTTTCCGATTTTTACATTTTTTCATTTTCCAAAATTTTTCCGATTTTTACATTTTTTCATTTTCCAAAATTTTCCTGATTTTTACATTTTTTCATTTTCCAAAATTTTCCGATTTTTACATTTTTTCATTTTTCCAAAATTTTTCCGATTTTTACATTTTTTCATTTTTCAAAATTTTCCTGATTTTTACATTTTTTCATTTTCCAAAATTTTCCTGATTTTTACATTTTTTCATTTTCCAAAATTTTTCCGATTTTTACATTTTTTCATTTTCCAAAATTTTTCCGATTTTTACATTTTTTCATTTTCCAAAATTTTTCCTGATTTTTACATTTTTTCATTTTTCAAAATTTTTCCTGATTTTTACATTTTTTCATTTTTCCAAAATTTTCCTGATTTTTACATTTTTTCATTTTCCAAAATTTTCCTGATTTTTACATTTTTTCATTTTTCAAAATTTTTTCCTGATTTTTACATTTTTTTTTTCATTTTCCAAAATTTTCCTGATTTTTACATTTTTTCATTTTTCAAAATTTTTCCTGATTTTTACATTTTTTCATTTTTCAAAATTTTTCTGATTTTTACATTTTTTCATTTTCCAAAATTTTCCTGATTTTTACATTTTTTCATTTTCCAAAATTTTTCCGATTTTTACATTTTTTCATTTTCCAAAATTTTTCCGATTTTTACATTTTTTCATTTTCCAAAATTTTTCCGATTTTTACATTTTTTCATTTTCCAAAATTTTTCCGATTTTTACATTTTTTCATTTTTCAAAATTTTTCCGATTTTTACATTTTTTCATTTTTCAAAATTTTTCCGATTTTTACATTTTTTCATTTTCCAAAATTTTTCCGATTTTTACATTTTTTCATTTTCCAAAATTTTTCTGATTTTTACATTTTTTCATTTTCCAAAATTTTCCTGATTTTTACATTTTTTCATTTTTCAAAATTTTCCTGATTTTTACATTTTTTCATTTTTCAAAATTTTCCTGATTTTTACATTTTTTCATTTTCCAAAATTTTTCCGATTTTTACATTTTTTCATTTTTCAAAATTTTCCGGATTTTTACATTTTTTCATTTTTCAAAATTTTTCCTGATTTTTACATTTTTTCATTTTTCCAAAATTTTTCTGATTTTTACATTTTTTCATTTTCCAAAATTTTCCTGATTTTTACATTTTTTTTCATTTTCCAAAATTTTCCTGATTTTTACATTTTTTCATTTTTCAAAATTTTTCCTGATTTTTACATTTTTTCATTTTTCAAAATTTTCCTGATTTTTACATTTTTTCATTTTTCAAAATTTTCCTGATTTTTACATTTTTTCATTTTCAAAATTTTTCCTGATTTTTACATTTTTTCATTTTCCAAAATTTTCCTGATTTTTACATTTTTTCATTTTCCAAAATTTTCCTGATTTTTACATTTTTTCATTTTCCAAAATTTTTCCGATTTTTACATTTTTTCATTTTTCAAAATTTTTCCTGATTTTTACATTTTTTCATTTTCCAAAATTTTCCGATTTTTACATTTTTTCATTTTTCAAAATTTTTCCGATTTTTACATTTTTTCATTTTTCAAAATTTTCCCGATTTTTACATTTTTTCATTTTCCAAAATTTTTCCGATTTTTACATTTTTTCATTTTTCAAAATTTTCCTGATTTTTACATTTTTTCATTTTCCAAAATTTTCCTGATTTTTACATTTTTTCATTTTTCAAAATTTTCCGATTTTTACATTTTTTCATTTTCCAAAATTTTTCCTGATTTTTACATTTTTTCATTTTCCAAAATTTTTCCGATTTTTACATTTTTTCATTTTTCAAAATTTTTCCGATTTTTACATTTTTTCATTTTTCAAAATTTTCCTGATTTTTACATTTTTTCATTTTTCAAAATTTTTCCTGATTTTTACATTTTTTCATTTTTCAAAATTTTTCCTGATTTTTACATTTTTTCATTTTCCAAAATTTTTCCGATTTTTACATTTTTTCATTTTCCAAAATTTTTCCGATTTTTACATTTTTTCATTTTCCAAAATTTTTCCGATTTTTACATTTTTTCATTTTCCAAAATTTTTCCGATTTTTACATTTTTTCATTTTCCAAAATTTTTCTGATTTTTACATTTTTTCATTTTTCAAAATTTTTCTGATTTTTACATTTTTTCATTTTCCAAAATTTTTCTGATTTTTACATTTTTTCATTTTCCAAAATTTTCCTGATTTTTACATTTTTTCATTTTTCCAAAATTTTCCTGATTTTTACATTTTTTCATTTTTCAAAATTTTTCCTGATTTTTACATTTTTTTTCATTTTTCCAAAATTTTTCTGATTTTTACATTTTTTCATTTTCCAAAATTTTTCCGATTTTTACATTTTTTCATTTTCCAAAATTTTTCTGATTTTTACATTTTTTCATTTTTCCAAAATTTTTCCTGATTTTTACATTTTTTCATTTTCCAAAATTTTCCTGATTTTTACATTTTTTCATTTTCCAAAATTTTTCCTGATTTTTACATTTTTTCATTTTTCCAAAATTTTTCCGATTTTTACATTTTTTCATTTTCCAAAATTTTCCTGATTTTTACATTTTTTCATTTTTCAAAATTTTTCCTGATTTTTACATTTTTTCATTTTTCAAAATTTTTCCTGATTTTTACATTTTTTCATTTTCCAAAATTTTCCGATTTTTACATTTTTTCATTTTCCAAAATTTTCCGATTTTTACATTTTTTCATTTTCCAAAATTTTTCCGATTTTTACATTTTTTCATTTTCCAAAATTTTCCGATTTTTACATTTTTTCATTTTTCAAAATTTTCCGATTTTTACATTTTTTCATTTTTCAAAATTTTTCCGATTTTTACATTTTTTCATTTTTCAAAATTTTCCGATTTTTACATTTTTTCATTTTTCAAAATTTTCCTGATTTTTACATTTTTTCATTTTTCAAAATTTTTCCTGATTTTTACATTTTTTCATTTTTCAAAATTTTTCCGATTTTTACATTTTTTCATTTTTCAAAATTTTTCCGATTTTTACATTTTTTCATTTTCCAAAATTTTCCTGATTTTTACATTTTTTCATTTTCCAAAATTTTTCCGATTTTTACATTTTTTCATTTTCCAAAATTTTTCCGATTTTTACATTTTTTCATTTTTCAAAATTTTTCCGATTTTTACATTTTTTCATTTTCCAAAATTTTCCTGATTTTTACATTTTTTCATTTTCCAAAATTTTCCTGATTTTTACATTTTTTCATTTTCCAAAATTTTTCCGATTTTTACATTTTTTCATTTTCCAAAACTTTTCCGATTTAAAAAATTTTCCCGATTTTTACATTTTTTCATTTTCCAAAATTTTCCGGATTTTTACATTTTTCAAATTTTTTTCCGATTTTTACATTGTTCTTATTTCCAAAATTGTTTCCGATTTTTAAATTTTTTTTCATTTTCCAAAATTTTTTCGATTTTTACATTTTTTCATTTTCTAAAATTTTTCCGATTTTTAAATTTTTACATTTTTCAAAATTTTCCCGATTTTTACATAATTTTATTTTTCAAAATTTTTCCGATTTTTACATTTCTTAATTTTCCAAAATTTTTCCGATTTTTACATTTTTTCATTATCTAAAATTTTTCCGATTTTCCATTTTGTCATTTTCCAAAATTTTCCCGATTTTACATTTTTTCATTTTCCAAAAATTTTCCGGTTTTTACATTTTTTCATTTTCCAAAATTTTTCCGATTTTTGCATTTTTTCCATTTTCCAAAATTTTTTCGATTTTTACATTTTTTCATTTTCCAAAATTTTTCCGATTTTTGCATTTTATTCATTTTCCAAAATTTTTCCCGATTTTTAAATTTTTTCATTTTCCAAAATTTTTCCGATTTTTACATTTATTTATTTTCCAAAATATTTCCGATTTTTACATTTTTTCATTTTCCAAAATTTTTCCGATTTTTACATGTTTTTATTTTTCAAAATTTTCCCGATTTTTACATTTTTTCATTTTCCAAAATTTTCCCGATTTTTACATGTTTTCATTTTCTAAAGTTTTTTCGATTTTTACATTTTTTCATTTTCCAAAACTTTTCTGATTTATAAAATTTTTCATTTTCCAAAATTTTCTCGATTTTTACATTAATTCATTATCTAAAATTTTTCCGATTTTCCATTTTTTCATTTTCCAAAATTTTTCCAATTTTTACGTTTTTTCTTTTTTTTTAAATTTTCCCGATTTTTACATTTTTTCATTTTACAAAATTTTTCCGATTTTACTGTTTTTATTTTCCAAAATATTTCTGATTTTTACATTTTTTTTTTCCAAAATTTTCCGGTTTTTTACATTTTTTAATTTTCCAAAATTTTTCCGATTTTTACATTGTTTTTATTTTCCAAAATTTTTTCCGATTTTTAAATTTTTTAATTTTCCAAAATTTTTTCGATTTTTACATTTTTTGATTTTCCAAAATATTTCTGATTTTTACATTTTTTATTTTCCAAAATTTTCTGGATTTTTACATTTATTCATTTTCCAAATTTTTTTCCGATTATTACATTGTTCTTATTTTCCAAAATTTTTTCCGATTTTTACATTTTTTCATTTCCTAAACTTTTTCCGATTTTCCATTTTTTCATTTTCCAAAATTTTCCCGATTTTTACATTTTTTCATTTTTCAAAATTTTAACGATTTTTACATTTTTTCATTTTCCAAAATTTTCCCGATTTTTACATTTTTTCATTTTCCAAAATTTTCCTGATTTTTACATGTTTTTATTTTCTAAAGTTTTTTTCGATTTTTACATTTTTTCATTTTCCAAAACTTTTCTGATTTATAAAATTTTTCATTTTCCAAAATTTTCTCGATTTTTACATTTATTCATTATCTAAAATTTTTCCGATTTTCCATTTTGTCATTTTCCAAATTTTCCCGACCTCTACATTTTTTCATTTTCAAAAATTTTTCCGATTTTTACATTTTTTTATTTTCCAAAATTTTTCCAATTTTTACGTTTTTTTCAAATTTCAAAATTTTCCCGATTTTTACATTTAATCATTTTCCAACATTTTTCCGATTTTTACATTTCTTAATTTTCCAAAATTTTTCCGACTTTTACATTTTTTCATTATCCAAACTTTTTCCGATTTTCCATTTTTTCATTTTCTAAAATTTTCCCGATTTTTACATTTTTCCATTTTCCAAAATTTTAACGATTTTTACATTTTTTCATTTTCCAAAATTTTTCCGATTTTTACATTTTTTCATTTTCCAAAATTTTCCTGATTTTTACATTTTTTCATTTTCCAAAATTTTCCCGATTTTTACATTTTTTCATTTTCTAAAGTTTTTTCTGATTTTTACATTTTTTCATTTTCCAAAACTTTTCTGATTTATAAAATTTTTCATTTTCCAAAATTTTCTCGATTTTTACATTAATTCATTATCTAAAATTTTTCCGATTTTCCATTTTTTCATTTTCCAAAATTTTTCCGACTTCTACATTTTTCCATTTTCCAAAATTTTTCCGATTTTTACATTTTTTCATTTTCCAAAATTTTTCCAATTTTACATTTTTTCTTTTTTTAAATTTTCCCGATTTTTACATTTTTTCATTTTACAAAATTTTTCCGATTTTACTTTTTTAATTTTCCAAAATATTTCTGATTTTTACATTTTTTATTTTCCAAAATTTTCCGGTTTTTTACATTTTTTAATTTTCCAAAATTTTTCCGATTTTTACATTGTTTTTATTTTCCAAAATTTTTTCCGATTTTTAATTTTTTAATTTTCCAAAATTTTTTCGATTTTTACATTTTTTGATTTTCCAAAATATTTCTGATTTTTACATTTTTTATTTTCCAAAATTTTCTGGATTTTTACATTTATTCATTTTCCAAATTTTTTTCCGATTATTACATTTTTCTTATTTTCCAAAATTTTTCCGATTTTTACATTTTTTGCTTTCCTAAAATTTTTCCGATTTTTACATTTTTTCATTTTTCAAAATTTTTCCGAATTTTACATTTAATCATTTTCCAACATTTTTCCGATTTTTACATTTCTTAATTTTCCAAAATTTTTCCGACTTTTACATTTTTCATTATCCAAACTTTTTCCGATTTTCCATTTTTTCATTTTCCAAAATTTTCCCGATTTTTACATTTTTTCATTTTTCAAAATTTTAACGATTTTTACATTTTTTCATTTTCCAAACTTTTCCCGATTTTTACATTTTTTCATTTTCCAAAATTTTCCCGATTTTTACATGTTTTCATTTTCAAAAGTTTTTTCGATTTTTACATTTTTTCATTTTCTAAAGTTTTTTCTGATTTTTACATTTTTTCATTTTCCAAAACTTTTCTGATTTATAAATTTTTTCATTTTCCAAAATTTTCTCGATTTTTACATTAATTCATTATCTAAAATTTTTCCGATTTTACATTTTTTCATTTTCCAAAATTTTTCCAATTTTTACGTTTTTTTCATTTTCCAAAATTTTCCCGATTTTTACATTTTTTCATTTTACAAAATTTTTCCGATTTTACTTTTTTTATTTTCCAAAATTTTTCCGATTTTTACATTTTTTCATTTTCCAAAATTTTCCGGATTTTTACATTTTTTAATTTTCCAAAATTTTTCCGATTTTTACATTGTTTTTATTTTCCAAAATTTTTCCGATTTTTAAATTTTTTAATTTTCCAAAATTTTTTCGATTTTTACATTTTTTGATTTTCCAAAATATTTCTGATTTTTACATTTTTTATTTTCCAAAATTTTCTGGATTTTTACATTTATTCATTTTCCAAATTTTTTTTCCGATTATAACATTGTTCTTATTTTCCAAAATTTTTTCCGATTTTTACATTTTTTGCTTTCCTAAAATTTTTCCGATTTTTACATTTTTTCATTTTCCAAAATTTTTCCGAATTTTACATTTTTTAATTTTCCAAAATTTTTCCGACTTTTACATTTTTCATTATCCAAAATTTTTCCGATTTTTTCACATTTTTTCAATTTCCAAAATTTTAACGATTTTTACATTTTTTCATTTTTCAAAATTTTCCCGATTTTTACATTTTTTCATTTTCCAAAATTTTTCCGATTTTTACATTTTTTCATTTTCCAAAATTTTCCGATTTTTACATTTTTTCATTTTCCAAAATTTTTCTGATTTTTACATTTTTTCATTTTCCAAAATTTTCTCGATTTTTACATTTTTTCATTTTCCAAAATTTTTCCGATTTTCCATTTTTTCATTTTCCAAAATTTTCCCGATTTTTACATTTTTTCATTTTCAAAATTTTTCCGATTTTTACATTTTTTCATTTTCCAAAATTTTTCCGATTTTTACGTTTTTTTTCAAATTTTCAAAATTTTTCCGATTTTTACATTTTTTCATTTTCCAAAATTTTTCCGATTTTTACATTTTTTAATTTTCCAAAATTTTTCCGATTTTTACATTTTTTCATTTTCCAAAATTTTTCCGATTTTTACATTTTTTCATTTTCTAAAATTTTCCCGATTTTTACATTTTTTCATTTTCCAAAATTTTTCCGATTTTTACATTTTTTCATTTTCCAAAATTTTTCCGATTTTTACATTTTTTCATTTTCCAAAATTTTTCCGATTTTTACATTTTTTCATTTTCCAAAATTTTTCCGATTTTTACATTTTTTCATTTTCTAAAGTTTTTTCCGATTTTTACATTTTTTCATTTTCCAAAATTTTTCCGATTTTTACAATTTTTCATTTTCCAAAATTTTTCTGATTTTTACATTTTTTCATTTTCCAAAATTTTTCCGATTTTTCCATTTTTTCATTTTCCAAAATTTTTCCGATTTTTACATTTTTCCATTTTCCAAAATTTTTCCGATTTTTACATTTTTTCATTTTCCAAAATTTTTCCGATTTTTACATTTTTTCATTTTCCAAAATTTTCCCGATTTTTACATTTTTTCATTTTACAAAATTTTTCCGATTTTTACGATTTTTTTTTATTTTCCAAAATATTTCTGATTTTTACATTTTTTCATTTTCCAAAATTTTCCGATTTTTACATTTTTTAATTTTCCAAAATTTTTCCGATTTTTACATTTTTTTATTTTCCAAAATTTTTTCCGATTTTTAATTTTTTTAATTTTCCAAAATTTTTCCGATTTTTACATTTTTTGATTTTCCAAAATTTTTCTGATTTTTACATTTTTTTATTTTCCAAAATTTTCCTGATTTTTACATTTATTCATTTTCCAAATTTTTTTCCGATTTTTACATTTTCTTATTTTCCAAAATTTTTTCCGATTTTTACATTTTTTCATTTTTCAAAATTTTTCCGAATTTTACATTTAATCATTTTCCAACATTTTTCCGATTTTTACATTTTTTAATTTTCCAAAATTTTTCCGATTTTTACATTTTTCATTATCCAAAATTTTTCCGATTTTCCATTTTTTCATTTTCCAAAATTTTCCCGATTTTTACATTTTTTCATTTTTCAAAATTTTAACGATTTTTACATTTTTTCATTTTCCAAAATTTTCCCGATTTTTACATTTTTTCATTTTCCAAAATTTTCCCGATTTTTACATTTTTTCATTTTCTAAAGTTTTTTCGATTTTTACATTTTTTCATTTTCCAAAACTTTTCTGATTTTTACATTTTTTCATTTTCCAAAATTTTCTCGATTTTTACATTTTTTCATTTTCTAAAATTTTTCCGATTTTACATTTTTTCATTTTCCAAAATTTTCCCGATTTTTACATTTTTTCATTTTCAAAATTTTTCCGATTTTTACATTTTTTCATTTTCCAAAATTTTTCCAATTTTTACATTTTTTCATTTTTTAAATTTTTCCGATTTTTACATTTTTTCATTTTACAAAATTTTTCCGATTTTTACATTTTTTCATTTTCCAAAATTTTACAGATTTTACATTTTTAATTTTCCAAAATATTTCTGATTTTTACATTTTTTTATTTTCCAAAATTTTCCGGATTTTTACATTTTTTAATTTTCCAAAATTTTTCCGATTTTTACATTGTTTTTATTTTCCAAAATTTTTCCGATTTTTAAATTTTTTAATTTTCCAAAATTTTTCCGATTTTTACATTTTTTCATTTTCCAAAATTTTCCTGATTTTTACATTTTTCATTTTCCAAAATTTTCTGGATTTTTACATTTATTCATTTTCCAAAATTTTTCCGATTTTTACATTGATTTTATTTTCCAAAATTTTTCCGATTTTTACATTTTTTCATTTTTTAAAATTTCTTCGATTTTTACATTTTTTCTTTTATCAAAATTTTCCCGATTTTTACATTTATTTATTTTCCAAAATTTTCCGATTTTTAAAATTTTTCATTTTCCAAAATTTTCCCGATTTTTACATTTTTTATTTTCCAAAATTTTTCCGATTTTTACATTTTTTCATTTTCCAACATTTTTCCTGATTTTTACATTTTTTCATTTTTCAAAATTTTCCCGATTTTTACATTTTTTCATTTTACAAAATTTTTCCGATTTTTACATTTTTTCATTTTCCAAAATTTTCCAGATTTTACATTTTTTTATTTTCCAAAATATTTCTGATTTTTACATTTTTTATTTTCCAAAATTTTCCTGATTTTTACATTTTTTTATTTTTCCAAAATTTTTCCGATTTTTACATTTTTTCATTTTCCAAAATTTTCCGGATTTTTTCATTTATTCATTTTCCAGCATTTTTTCGGCTTTTTACATTTTTCTTATTTTCCAAAATTTTTCCGATTTTTAATTTTTTATTTTTCATTTTCCAAATTTTTTTTTTCGATTTTTACATTTTAGGTTAGGTTAGGTAGGACCGGCTGCCCCAGTACGGGGCAAAGCATAGACCAGTGGAGGTCCGTAGCTGTACCGGTAGCTTATCTACGTCTCAGAAATCGCGCAGTATGGATGCATTTTTGGCAAAAGCCAGCAGCATCCTAGGAGATAGCCGTGAGACGTCCCGAAGATCGTTGTGGCACGGCGAATTAAGGTATTTCAACCGGAGTCGGGATAACGCTGGGCATCTACAGAGAAGATGCTCAAGTGTTTCCTTAACCCCGGGTTCGTTGCATTTCCTGCACTGATCACTGTTCGTGATGCCCATCTTTACAGCATGGACAGCTGACATGCAGTGGCCAGTTAAAATGCCTAGCATTAGCCTGCAGTCTTTCCTTGAAAGCTGCATGACGAATTTGGTTAAGTTTTTGTTAGTAGAGGCACACATCAGCCTTGCAGTTTTGCACGAGTTGGCATTACGCCAGCTCGCGTCCCACTGAAGTCTAGAGCGCACCTCAATTTCACTGCCTAGAGTTCGCAGGGATATCGGAACATTGCACATGTTACCGACATCAAGCCCCACTCCCTCTTTGGCGAGAGTGTCTGCGATCTCGTTGCCATCGATGCCCTGGTGGCTTGGGATCCAATAGATACGCACGACCGCAGATGCGTTCAGCGACTCTATTGCTCTTCTGCTGTCCAGGACAACTTTGGACTTGACCACATCAGAGTGCATTGATCTTATTGCAGCCTGGCTGTCAACAAAGATGTTAATAGAGGTGTGATCACGCTGTAAACCCCGAGCCAATTCGGCAGCCTTGCCAATGGCAAAAACTTCCGCCTGGAAGATGCTGCAATGGTCTGGGAGTTTATAGGATTGTTTGGAGACCGGGTCCGGGCAGTATACGGCCGCTCCGACACCATCATCCATCTTCGAACCGTCGGTGAAGAGGTTGAGGGCTTCGGGAATGCATAACCCTTCCCGCCAGCACTCCGGTTCCAAGAATATAGTGTTAATATGGTCAGTACTGGTAAGGGGGATAGTATAGTCCAAGTCTCTACTAGTCTCCCTACCAATGGCGCTGTGACCATAGCCTAGCAGACCCAAATTGCCAGTTGCGGCAATCCGTAGGGACGATTTTGCGGCTATGGATTGCGCGTATAGGTTTAATGGTTCGACACCAGCTATTACCTCGAGGGCTTTAGTTGGCGTCGACCTGAGAGCGCCTGTGATACACAGTAGCGCTTGACGCTGTGTCCTTTCCATGATGGATAGGTACGTCCTTTTTCAGTGGCCTGCCACCACACTAGAACACCGTAGGTGAGGATAGGGCGAACAACTGAGATGTATATCCACCGCATTAGATTAGAGAGAGGCCCCAAGTGCAACTAAGCATCTTTTTCGCCATGTACAAGGCTCCGGTGGCCTTCTTCACCCTTTCTAACACATTGAGCTTCCATGTCAGTTTGCTGTCCAGGACCACACCTAGGTATTTTACTGCTAGGCTCGGCTTTAGCATAGTGCAGCCTATTTTTGGGGGACCACGCAGGTACCTTATACCTCTTCGTGAAGAGGATAAGGTCCGTTTTATCCGCGTTAATGCTGAGCCCGGCTGATTCGGCCCATGCTTTAACTTCCCGCAAAGTAAGTTCCATTACGGAACTAAGGGTGGTTGGGCATTTCCCAGTTATCAAAATGCTTATGTCGTCAGCATAGGCAATTAACTTGGGGGCCCGTCTAGTAAATTTTAGAAGTAGGCTATTTACGACCAAGTTCCAAAGGAGAGGCGAGAGAACCCCACCCTGGGAGTGCCACCTCGCACTACCTTTGTAATGGCCGCATCGCCCCACGTAGCCACCACCCGCCTGTCACAAAGAAGGCGGTTGACCCATCTGTGGATCGCTGGTGCCGTGTTAATTGAGGTAAGGCCCTTCATAATAGCATCAGTGGTGACGTTATTGAAGGCGCCTGAAATGTCAAGAAATGCACCCAAGGCATATTCTTTATAGTGGTCTGCTTTTTCGATGGAGGCTACTAGAGCATGGAGAGCAGTCTCAATGGACTTGCCCTTTGTATACGCATGCTGATTTGGGGACAACAGATGCATTGAGTTGCTTCTGATGTGCAAATCAAGTAGCTTTTCCAATGTTTTTAGCAGGAAAGAGGTTAGGCTGATAGGCCGAAAGTCATTTGGGACCACATGACTGCATTTGCCCGCCTTGGGCAGGAAAATGACTTTCGAGGTCCTCCAAAGAGTGGGGATATGACCCCATGCGAGGCACGCCGAATAGATACCCGATAGCCACGGAACAATCGTGGGCTTGCTGGCTTGCAGCATTGCTGGCGAAAGTCCATCGAGACCGGGCGACCTGACCTTCGCAAAGGAGTCGATAGCCCAAATTATTTTGTTATCTGTAATTAGACCGGCAGGGAGTCTCATAACTGGGAGACTAGGAAAGAGCTGCCAGTCACTGTTCTCTATTCCAATACATCCTGGGAAATGAGTTGAGAGCAGTGCTTCAAGAGTTTCAGCACTGCTCTCCGTCCACGCTCCATCGCCCGACTTGAGCAGACTAGGACTGGAAGCCTGCTTGGACAGCAGCTTCCTCAGTCTGGAGGTGTCTTTGATGTTATCCAGGTCCGAGCAGAAGGTTCTCCATGAAGACCTTTTGGATGATCGGATCATCTTCTTGTACGACTTCAGGAGAGACCTATACTCGTCCCAGACATATTCGTTGTCCGCCTTCTTAGCAAGTTGAAACATGCTAGTAAGCTCTCCACGTAGCGATGAGAGATCTGGGTTCCACCAGGGTGGCTTCGATCTTCTCGTCGGTCTTGAGAGTCTACAAGATTGGCGAAACGCTGAAAGTAGTCCTGCTGAAAGGACATTGACATTAGTTTCTAGGTCCTGTACCGAGTTGATGTTACCCGGCGAACCAAGAGACTTGGAAACAAGGCTAGAGAATTTCGCCCAGTTCGTGTTACGGGATTTCTGAACGGCTGAGCCGCAGGTACCCTGTTAAAAGGAATGGTAAATTGAATGTACTTATGGTCCGAGAAGGAGGGTCTATCCAGGACCCTCCACTCTTCAACATTGGTACACTCAGTTGAAATCGTTAAGTCCAGCACATTACTGGAGGTGGGACCTACATAGGTAGATACCTCACCCCTGTTGGCTAGTCTAAGCTTATGGTTAAGGATAAAATCAAGAACTGACTCACCCCTGTCGTTGATGTCGGGACTTCCCCAGACGCTATGGTGGGCGTTGGCGTCCGTTCCGATAATAATATGCTTATTGGAGGAGCAGACCATGTCCACCAGCCTCCGCAGCTCGTCAGGTGGAGCCGGCTTGTCGTGGGCCATATAACAGGATGCCAGCAGCAAACATCCTTCACGGCTCTCCAGCACCACCACGGTTAGATCGTCATTGCTGTAATTAGGTAATAGATGAGCTTTTAGCCCCTTCTTTACAAGGATGGCAGTTCTCGATCTGCTTACCAATGTCGGGACGTATAAATCATAGTTGGGCGACTTCAGTCCAGCCACCGTGTTGCCCGACGCTATCCACGGTTCTTGGACCAAAGCCGCGTAGGCGGACACTTCCTCCAGGGCAAGGAGTAGCTCCGCCGAAGCCGTTTTGGATTTATGGAGGTTGAGTTGCAGCACACTCATTAGAGGTTAGCAAACTCGCGGGGGCCCGTCTCCATGGACAGTTCCTCCCCCACCTCCTCCGTCTTGTCAGTCAGGCTGAGGTGCTGGGTGGCGTCGGTCACGCTCTCGAGACCGAGATCTGCCTCAACCTCCCCAGACCTCAGCGTGTGTGTGTCCTTGTCGTTGGGATGACGTTTCTTGAGGCGAAGGTACACGCTCCCTAAGCCCCACGCCATCTTCCCATTGCGTTTATATAGCAGATCCTCGGCCTCCTTGTTGATCTGAATGATCACGTGCTGCCCACCACTGGGTAAAGGTTCATCAACCTTCAGCACGGACCAATCACTCGTCGGTATGGCCGGGTTCTGCTTTTAAGCAGCTGAAGCGCCCGCTCTCCCTGAACAACTATTGGGAAAAGGACTTTCGCCTTCGGCATGGACGGAATATTATTCCTGTCCACCACGTCCAGCTTGGCCCCCTCCCACAGCCCGTCCAGTTTGGGTACGGTCGCTTGCAGCCACTGCAATGTTGGGTCGTCCTTGCATGTCAGGATCTTGACACCATTCAGCCAGCCAGTGCCTTCGAATGTAGGCATTGGACTGTCTGGGACATTCTCCATCCTGACAAACAGTGCGTCGACCAGCTTACTATGGGTCAACCGCCACCGCTCTGCAGACATTTTCCCGTTAGGGTCCCCTCTGTCTATGAGAGCAACGGCGAGATGCCGCCTGGCAGTTTCAGCAACCGTTGCTCTCTGTTTCGTCCTGTTCGAGTCCGAGTTGGTGGAGCCAGGTGCTCGCAGCTTCTTGCTCACTGGAGCCCCTTGCTTGGGACTCTCAGCGGACCGTTGGCGCTTGCTTGCCATGGACTCCACCTTGTTGTTGGCAGGGCCGGTAGAACCGGTCTGCACTTTAGTGTCTTTTGGAAGGGGGCTAAGTTGGTTTTCCCGCATCCACGTGTTGGCCCAGGCAAGCCTCTCCTGGTCCTTGACGGACAGGTTAGCTACGCCACTGAGCCTTGCGTGAATACGGGTCGCCGCCCTATTTTTGGCCTTCTCCTTCAGCCCCCGTGCCCCGCTGCGCAACCTTGGAGGTGCTGGCGATAGGCAGGGGTGACTGAAGAGGAAGACGTTCCCCCTCCACCGTAGAAGTTGGCGCAGCGCTCTTTTGGTCCGTGTCGGTTAAGACCACAGCACCCGCGCGCACCAACCTCGAATTTTTGGTGGCAGTGTTGTTACAACTGATACGGCCTGCTCCCGCCGCCTCAGAGGTGTGACCGCTGGCGACACGCAGAGAGGATCTCTCCCCGTGCCCGCCGGTGGTAGCAGTCACGCCTTCCACCGACGTTTGGGCTGACATCCCAGCCCGAGTTGAATAGTTTAATGAGTCCATTCCGAGACCATAGTTGGCTAATTTTGTTCTTGGGAGCCCCCATAGCGTTTTCAGTCTGACCGCCAGACACCTCGTACCATGGATTCTGCTACTTATCTTCAGGCAGATGCCCGAAAGATAAGGAACAGAGTCCTCAGCTAGGATCTGCAGTTCCTGAAATATCGACGTATAGTAGAGATCTGCTACCCGTTGACACTGAGGTAATACAGATCCTACCCAGCCAGCACCCTCGGGGAGGGTTCAGCAGAGGATTTTTGCCAGCCATTTTTACATTTTTTGCTTTCCTAAAATTTTTCCGATTTTTACATTTTTTCATTTTTCAAAATTTTCCCGATTTTTACATTTTTTCATTTTTCAAAATTTTAACGATTTTTACATTTTTTCATTTTCCAAAATTTTCCCGATTTTTACATTTTTTCATTTTCCAAAATTTTTTCGATTTTTACATTTTTCATTTTCCAAAATTTTTCCGATTTTTCCATTTTTTCATTTTCCAAAATTTTCCTGATTTTTACATTTTTTCATTTTTCAAAATTTTAACGATTTTTACATTTTTTCATTTTCCAAAATTTTCCCGATTTTTACATTTTTTCATTTTCCAAAATTTTTTCGATTTTTACATTTTTTCATTTTCTAAAATTTTTCCGATTTTTACATTTTTTCATTTTCCAAAATTTTTCTGATTTTAAAATTTTCATTTTCCAAAATTTTCTCGATTTTTACATTTATTCATTTTCTAAAATTTTTCCGATTTTCCATTTTTTCATTTTCCAAAATTTTCCCGATTTTTACATTTTTTCATTTTCAAAATTTTTCCGATTTTTACATTTTTTATTTTCCAAAATTTTTCCGATTTTTACATTTTTTCTTTTTTCAAAATTTTCCCGATTTTTACATTTTTTCATTTTACAAAATTTTTCCGATTTTTACATTTTTTCATTTTCCAAAATTTTACAGATTTTACTTTTTTAATTTTCCAAAATATTTCTGATTTTTACATTTTTTATTTTCCAAAATTTTCCGGATTTTTACATTTTTTAATTTTCCAAAATTTTTCCGATTTTTACATTTTTTTATTTTCCAAAATTTTTTCCGATTTTTAAATTTTTTAATTTTCCATTTTTACATTTTTCATTTTTTTTCGATTTTTACATTTTTTCATTTTCCAAAATTTTCTGATTTTTACATTTTTTATTTTCCAAAATTTTCTGGATTTTTACATTTTTCATTTTCCAAATTTTTTTTTCCGATTTTTACATTTTTTTATTTTCAAAATTTTTCCGATTTTTACATTTTTTCATTTTCTAAAATTTTTTCGATTTTTACGTTTTTTCATTTTTCAAAATTTTCCCGATTTTTACATTTTTTTATTTTCAAAATTTTTCTGATTTTAAAATTTTTCATTTTCCAAAATTTTCCCGATTTTTACATTTCTTTCATTTTCCAAAATTTTTCCGATTTTTACATTTTTTCATTTTCCAAAATTTTTCCGATTTTTACATTTTTTCATTTTTCAAAATTTTCCCGATTTTTACATTTTTTCATTTTAAAAATTTTTCCGATTTTTACATTTTTTCATTTTCCAAAATTTTCCAGATTTTTACATTTTTTCATTTTCCAAAATTTTTCTGATTTTTACATTTTTTCATTTTCCAAAATTTTCCGGATTTTTACATTTTTTCATTTTCCAAAATTTTTCCGATTTTTACATTTTTTTATTTTCCAAAATTTTTTCCTGATTTTTACATTTTTTCATTTTCCAAAATTTTTCCGATTTTTACATTTTTTCATTTTTCAAAATTTTTCCGATTTTTACATTTTTTCATTTTTCAAAATTTTCCCGATTTTAACATTTTTTCATTTTCCAAAATTTTCCCGATTTTTACATTTTTTCATTTTCCAAAATTTTTCCGATTTTTACATTTTTTCATTTTTCAAAATTTTTCCGATTTTTACATTTTTTCATTTTCCAAAATTTTCCCGATTTTTACATTTTTTCATTTTTCAAAATTTTTCCGATTTTTACATTTTTTCATTTTTCAAAATTTTCCGATTTTTACATTTTTTCATTTTACAAAATTTTTTCGATTTTTACATTTTTTCATTTTCCAAAATTTTTTCGATTTTTACATTTTTTCATTTTCCAAAATTTTCCGATTTTTACATTTTTTCATTTTTCAAAATTTTCCCGATTTTTACATTTTTTCATTTTCCAAAATTTTTCCGATTTTTACATTTTTTCATTTTCCAAAATTTTTCCGATTTTTACATTTTTTTTCATTTTCCAAAATTTTCCGATTTTTACATTTTTTCATTTTTCAAAATTTTTCCGATTTTTACATTTTTTCATTTTCCAAAATTTTCCGATTTTTACATTTTTTCATTTTCCAAAATTTTTCCGATTTTTACATTTTTTCATTTTCCAAAATTTTTCCGATTTTTACATTTTTTCATTTTCCAAAATTTTTCCGATTTTTACATTTTTTCATTTTCCAAAATTTTCCCGATTTTTACATTTTTTCATTTTCCAAAATTTTTCCGATTTTTACATTTTTTCATTTTCCAAAATTTTCCGATTTTTAAATTTTTTCATTTTCCAAAATTTTCCCGATTTTTACATTTTTTCATTTTCCAAAATTTTCCCGATTTTTACATTTTTTCATTTTTCAAAATTTTTCCGATTTTTACATTTTTCATTTTTTCAAAATTTTTCCGATTTTTACATTTTTTCATTTTCCAAAATTTTCCCGATTTTTACATTTTTCCATTTTTTCATTTTCCAAAATTTTTCCGATTTTTACATTTTTTCATTTTTCAAAATTTTTCCGATTTTTACATTTTTCATTTTCCAAAATTTTCCGATTTTTACATTTTTTTCATTTTCCAAAATTTTCCGATTTTTACATTTTTTTTTTCAAAATTTTCCAAAATTTTTCATTTTGATTTTTACATTTTTTCATTTTCCAAAATTTTCCGATTTTTACATTTTTTCATTTTTCAAAATTTTTCCGATTTTTACATTTTTTCATTTTCCAAAATTTTTCCGATTTTTACATTTTTTCATTTTCCAAAATTTTCCGATTTTTACATTTTTTCATTTTCTAAAATTTTTCCGATTTTTACATTTTTACATTTTTCAAAATTTTCCCGATTTTTACATTTTTTCATTTTTCAAAATTTTTCCGATTTTTACATTTTTTAATTTTCCAAAATTTTTCCGATTTTTACATTTTTTTCATTTTCCAAAATTTTTCCGATTTTACATTTTTTCATTTTCCAAAATTTTCCCGATTTTTACATTTTTTCATTTTCCAAAATTTTTCCGATTTTTACATTTTTTCATTTTCCAAAATTTTTCCGATTTTTACATTTTTTCATTTTCCAAAATTTTCCGATTTTTACATTTTTTCATTTTTCAAAATTTTTCCGATTTTTAAATTTTTTCATTTTTCAAAATTTTTCCGATTTTTACATTTTTTCATTTTCCAAAATTTTCCGATTTTTACATTTTTTCATTTTCGAAAATTTTTCCGATTTTTACATTTTTTCATTTTCCAAAATTTTCCCGATTTTTACATTTTTTCATTTTTCAAAATTTTTCCGATTTTTACATTTTTTCATTTTTTCAAAATTTTTCCGATTTTTACATTTTTTCATTTTTCAAATTTTTTCCGATTTTTACATTTTTTCATTTCCAAAATTTTTTCCGATTTTTACATTTTTTCATTTTCCAAAATTTTCCAGATTTTTACATTTTTTCATTTTCCAAAATTTTCCGATTTTTACATTTTTTCATTTTCCAAAATTTTCCGGATTTTTACATTTTTTCATTTTTCAAAATTTTTCCGATTTTTACATTTTTTCATTTTCCAAAATTTTTCCGATTTTTACATTTTTTCATTTTCCAAAATTTTTCCGATTTTTACATTTTTTCATTTTTCAAAAATTTTCCGATTTTTACATTTTTTTCATTTTTCAAAATTTTCCAGATTTTTACATTTTTTCATTTTTCAAAATTTTTCTGATTTTTGATTTTTACATTTTTTCATTTTCCAAAATTTTCCGATTTTTACATTTTTTCATTTTTCAAAATTTTCCGATTTTTACATTTTTTCATTTTCCAAAATTTTTCCGATTTTTACATTTTTTCATTTTCCAAAATTTTTTCGATTTTTACATTTTTTCATTTTCCAAAATTTTTCCGATTTTTACATTTTTTCATTTTCCAAAATTTTTTCCGATTTTTACATTTTTTCATTTTCCAAAATTTTCCCGATTTTTACATTTTTTCATTTTTCAAAATTTTTCTGATTTTTACATTTTTTCATTTTCCAAAATTTTCCCGATTTTTACATTTTTTTTTTTTTCAAAATTTTTTCCGATTTTTACATTTTTTTCATTTTCCAAAATTTTTCCGATTTTTACATTTTTTCATTTTCCAAAATTTTCCTCGATTTTTACATTTTTTCATTTTCCAAAATTTTTCCGATTTTTACATTTTTTCATTTTTCAAAATTTTCCCGATTTTTACATTTTTTCATTTTCAAAAATTTTCCGATTTTTACATTTTTTCATTTTCCAAAATTTTTCCGATTTTTACATTTTTTCATTTTTCAAAATTTTTCCGATTTTTACATTTTTTCATTTTCCAAAATTTTCCTGATTTTTACATTTTTTCATTTTCCAAAATTTTTCCGATTTTTACATTTTTTCATTTTTCAAAATTTTTCCGATTTTTACATTTTTTCATTTTCCAAAATTTTCCCGATTTTTACATTTTTTCATTTTTCAAAATTTTCCGATTTTTACATTTTTTCATTTTTCAAAATTTTCCCGATTTTTACATTTTTTCATTTTCCAAAATTTTCCCGATTTTTACATTTTTTCATTTTTCAAAATTTTTCCGATTTTTACATTTTTTCATTTTCCAAAATTTTCCCGATTTTTACATTTTTTCATTTTCCAAAATTTTTCCGATTTTTACATTTTTTCATTTTTCAAAATTTTTCCGATTTTTACATTTTTTCATTTTTCAAATTTTTTTCCGATTTTTACATTTTTTCATTTTCCAAAATTTTTCCGATTTTTACATTTTTTCATTTTCCAAAATTTTCCCGATTTTTACATTTTTTCATTTTCCAAAATTTTCCGATTTTTACATTTTTTCATTTTCCAAAATTTTCCGATTTTTACATTTTTTTCATTTTTCAAATTTTTTTCCGATTTTTACATTTTTTCATTTTCCAAAATTTTTCCGATTTTTACATTTTTTTTTTCATTTTCCAAAATTTTTCCGATTTTTACATTTTTTCATTTTTCAAAATTTTTTTCCGATTTTTACATTTTTTTCATTTTCCAAAATTTTCCGAGATTTTACATTTTTTATTTTTCAAAATTTTTCTGATTTTTACATTTTTTCATTTTCCAAAATTTTCCGATTTTTACATTTTTTCATTTTTCAAAATTTTTCCGATTTTTACATTTTCTTATTTTCCAAAATTTTTCCGATTTTTACATTTTTTCATTTTCAAAATTTTTCCGATTTTTACATTTTTTCATTTTCCAAAATTTTTCCGATTTTTACATTTTTTCATTTTTACAAAAATTTTCCGATTTTTACATTTTTTCATTTTCCAAAATTTTCCAGATTTTTACATTTTTTTATTTTCCAAAATTTTCTGATTTTTACATTTTTTCATTTTCCAAAATTTTCCGATTTTTACATTTTTCATTTTTTTTTTCCGATTTTTACATTTTTCATTTTCCAAAATTTTTCCGATTTTTACATTTTTTCATTTTCCAAAATTTTCCCGATTTTTACATTTTTTCATTTTCTAAAATTTTTCCGATTTTTACATTTTTTCATTTTTCAAAATTTTCCTGATTTTTACATATTTTCATTTTTCAAAATTTTTTTCGATTTTTACATTTTTTCATTTTCCAAAAATTTTCCGATTTTTACATTTTTTTTTTATCTAAAATTTTTCCGATTTTACATTTTGCCATTTTCCAAAATTTTCCGATTTTACATTTTTTCAATTTCCAAAATTTTTCCGATTTTTACATTTTTTCAATTTTCAAAATTTTCCCGATTTTCACATTTTTTCAATTTCCAAAATTTTTCCGATTTTTACATTTTTTCAATTTCCAAAATTTTTCCGAATTTTACATTTTTTCATTATCTAAAATTTTGTCCGATTTTCCATTTATTCATTTTCCAAAATTTTCCGGCTTTTACATTTTTTTTTCATTTTTTCATTTTCCAAATTTTTTCATTTTCCAAATTTTTTTCCGCTTTTTACATTGTTCTTATTTTCCAAAAATTTTCCGATTTTTAATTTTTTTCATTATCCAAAATTTTTCCGATTTTCCATTTTT
>JAHQRP010000051.1:0-19476 GCA_023558445.1 Drosophila pallidifrons
TCCCGATTTTTTCATTTTTTAATTTTTTAAAATTTTCCCGATTTTTACATTTTTTCATTTTTTAAAATTTTCCCTGATTTTTACATTTTTTCATTTTTCAAAATTTTCCTGATTTTTACATTTTTTCATTTTTCAAAATTTTCCCGATTTTTACATTTTTTCATTTTTCAAAATTTTTCCGATTTTTACATTTTTTAATTTTTTAAAATTTTCCCGATTTTTACATTTTTTCATTTTTTAAAATTTTCCCGATTTTTACATTTTTTTATTTTTCAAAATTTTCCCGATTTTTACATTTTTTAATTTTTCAAAATTTTCCCGATTTTTACATTTTTTCATTTTTCAAAATTTTCCCGATTTTTACATTTTTTCATTTTTCAAAATTTTCCCGATTTTTACATTTTTTCATTTTTTAAAATTTTCCCGATTTTTACATTTTTTCATTTTTCAAAATTTTCCCGATTTTTACATTTTTTAATTTTTTAAAATTTTCCCGATTTTTACATTTTTTAATTTTTCAAAATTTTTCCGATTTTTACATTTTTTCATTTTTCAAAATTTTCCCGATTTTTACATTTTTTCATTTTTCAAAATTTTCCCGATTTTTACATTTTTTCATTTTTTAAAATTTTCCCGATTTTTACATTTTTTCATTTTTCAAAATTTTTCCGATTTTTACATTTTTTCATTTTTCAAAATTTTCCCGATTTTTACATTTTTTCATTTTTCAAAATTTTCCCGATTTTTACATTTTTTCATTTTTCAAAATTTTCCCGATTTTTACATTTTTTCATTTTTCAAAATTTTCCCGATTTTTACATTTTTTCATTTTTCAAAATTTTCCCGATTTTTACATTTTTTAATTTTTTAAAATTTTCCCGATTTTTACATTTTTTAATTTTTTAAAATTTTCCCGATTTTTTTTTATTTTTCAAAATTTTTTTTTTACATTTTTCAAAATTTTCCCTGATTTTTACATTTTTTCATTTTTCAAAATTTTCCCGATTTTTACATTTTTTCATTTTTCAAAATTTTCCCGATTTTTACATTTTTTCATTTTTCAAAATTTTCCCGATTTTTACATTTTTTCATTTTTAAAATTTTCCCGATTTTTACATTTTTTCATTTTTCAAAATTTTCCCGATTTTTACATTTTTTCATTTTTCAAAATTTTCCCGATTTTTACATTTTTCAAAATTTTCCCGATTTTTACATTTTTTCATTTTTCAAAATTTTCCCGATTTTTAACTTTTTTTCATTTTTAAAATTTTCCCGATTTTTCCATTTTTTTATTTTTCAAAATTTTCCCGATTTTTACATTTTTTCATTTTTCAAAATTTTCCCGATTTTTACATTTTTTCATTTTTCAAAATTTTCCCGATTTTTACATTTTTTAATTTTTTAAAATTTTCCCGATTTTTACATTTTTTCATTTTTCAAAATTTTCCCGATTTTTACATTTTTTCATTTTTTAAAATTTTCCCGATTTTTACATTTTTTCATTTTCCAAAATTTTCCCGATTTTTACATTTTTTAATTTTCCAAAATTTTCCCGATTTTTACATTTTTTAATTTTTTTAAATTTTCCCGATTTTTACATTTTTTCATTTTTTTAAATTTTCCCGATTTTTACATTTTTACATTTTTTAATTTTTTAAAATTTTCCCGATTTTTACATTTTTTCATTTTTCAAAATTTTCCCGATTTTTATATTTTTTAATTTTTTAAAATTTTCCCGATTTTTACATTTTTTCATTTTTCAAAATTTTTCCGATTTTTACATTTTTTCATTTTTCAAAATTTTCCCGATTTTTACATTTTTTCATTTTTCAAAATTTTCTCGATTTTTACATTTTTTCATTTTTCAAAATTTTTCCGATTTTTACATTTTTTCATTTTTCAAAATTTTTCCGATTTTTACATTTTTTCATTTTTCAAAATTTTCCCGATTTTTACATTTTTTCATTTTTTAAAATTTTCCCGATTTTTACATTTTTTCATTTTTTAAAATTTTCCCGATTTTTACATTTTTTCATTTTTTAAAATTTGCCCGATTTTTAGATTTTTTAATTTTTTAAAATTTTTCCGATTTTTACATTTTTTCATTTTTCAAAATTTTCCCGATTTTTCCATTTTTTCATTTTTCAAAATTTTTCCGATTTTTACATTTTTTAATTTTTCAAAATTTTCCCGATAGTAGTTGGAATAGCCCGTTTCTATACATACCACATTTCTGTACAAGGAAGTACTAATTAGGGTCACATGTCATTAATGTCAATTTAGGGGTAATAAAGATGCAATTTAATTAGGGTAACCTATTGAAATGTCAAGTGTGAGGTAATAAAGATGCAATTTAATTAGGGTTAGCTGTGGAAATGACAAGTGTGGGATTTGTGTGACGAATCGTACGCGACCCGAGACGGGGCGATGAAAGGATCGGGATCGGGGTCGGGGGCGTTTCGTCAGACAAATCCTTCGGAGTCGGGGTCGGGGTCGAGATCGCTTGTCCCGAGACGCCCTCGGGGTCGGAGTCGAGATCGCTTGTCCCGACACGCCCTCGAGGTCGGGGTCGCAATCGGTCTCGCACTCGGGGTCGCAATCGGTCTCGCACTCGGGGTCGCAATCGAAAACGATTCGTAGATCGAGGACGAAAACGTACAACGAACATGTGGTGCGATACGCTCTCGAGGTCGAGACGAGACGGTGAGGGATCGGGGTCGGTGTCGCAATCGAAAACGATTCATAGATCGAGAGTGAAAACGTATGACGAACACGTGCTACGATACGCTCTCGAGATCGAGACGAGACGGTGAGGGATCGGGGTCGGGGTCGCAATCGAAAACGATTCGTAGATCGAGGGTGAAAACGTCCAACGAACACGTGCTACGATACGCTCTCGAGATCGTGTGTCCCGAGACGAGACGGTGAGGGGGTCGGGGTCGCAGTCGAAAACGATTTGTAGATCGAAGGCGCCTTGCACGCTAGCTAGCATCGCTAGCTGTAAAACGATCGTAGGCGCCACGCTATCTATAAAACGAACGAAGGTGTGGCGCCCACTTGTCTCGTCAATTCGAATGTATTCGAAATCGGAGCGGAGGAAGGACGATGTGATGAACGTTAAAAAGGATGGGAACGTGATGTAATTCAGACGAGAGTACAACACCATTTCCAAGACACTTGAAGATAAAATAGAAAATCTAAAAGAAAAGCCGAATATTATAAGCAATATGCAATGAGGGTAGCACACCATGAATACCCATAGATATTTGTCCACTATTCAATTTTCCTCGGTTTTCATCCAAAAACCTAAAATCCTTAAAATCACTTCTAGTTTGTGACTCGAAGATATACATCGGCTCCGCGATTCTCCAAAGTTAACAATATTTAAAAATTGTTAAGTGAATAATTGTGTAGTGAAAAATTGTTTAAACATTCAATATTAACATTAAATCCCTCGTCGAAAACAAATTATAATTGTGCAGTGAAAATTGTTAATAACTTTCAAAATCAAGTTTGTTTAAACAAATTGTAAAATTCAAATATTATTATTAAACAACATTGTAAAAATCAATTTTACAATACACAGTCAAATAGTTTAAAAACAATACAACAAATAAAATAAACTTTATTTCATTCAACCATCAATTAAAAAAAAAAAAAAAAGAAACAAACAAAAAACATCAAGATGAATCCCGAGAATATCAACAACTTCAACTACACCACCAACACCATCAATGGGGAGTATTGCTATTCCTGCCAGCATTACCTACCTGCAGGTATGCAATGGCATTTCCACGCTCGCACCGAGATACACAAATACAACTCTATCCGTCCGGTGGACGGAAGAATCAAGCAGATTGTGAATGGGTACAAGGGACGTATTCTCCAATACATGTTTGAGAATGAGGGAGCGGATGTAAGGATCCCAATTGAATTCCTAAATGAGGCTGGATTAGTACTGATCCCACACTTGGAATGTGTGATGACTACCCACCTATCATCCAAATGCAATTTTGAGTTGTTTGCTGAGTACATGCTAATAAAAGAGTATGATATTCAACAAGATATAAAATCGTTCCAGAGCACAATGTCTCAGGTTACGACTGGATCCGACTTCACCCGCTTCTTTGAATCGCATAAAAATGTGATAGACGCAAAAATGAGTGAGTTTCAGGAAAAGGATAGTGGATGGACCTTGACACGAATTATTAGGCTGGAGCTTAATGTTTACAAATGTGATCCGACAAAAGGATCTAATCATTTTGAGCTTCCGCTTAAATTAAAAAATAGAAAGGCAGTTGTTAATGTACAAAACAAAGATGCCTTCTGTTTTAAGTGGGCAATTATATCAGCCCTCAAACCAATAAGTAGATCATACCATTGTAATAGTTATGGTGTTGAGATTACGTCCTCAATAATTGAGGTAAATAACATAAAGATTGACTTCAATGGATTAACATTCCCGATGGAAATTGAAAAATAAAAGAGTTCACTCAACGAAACCCTCACATAAGTTTAAATGTTTTCGGGTATGATGAGGAATCTGACAAAATAATTGGACCTCTTTACTGCGATGGAGTGGAAATGAGAATCCACATTAATTTATTATTCGTCGACGGACCAACGGCGGGTATTCATGGACACTATGTGTGGATTAAAAATATTTCATCGTAAGTACATTCATTAAATTTGAAAATATCACAATCACCTTACAATTTCAATTTTCATTCACAGTCTACTTGCCAAACAACTGGGTAAACATCGAGTTAAGCGTTGGTTCTGTAATCAATGCTTACAATACTCAACGAGTGAGGAGAGGGCGGCTCAACATACATTGAGATGTAGTCGGGTGGTTACCGAGGGACCAAGGAAGGATCAGAAGATTACCTTTAAAAACCATCACCGTCAGTTGGAGGTTCCGTTCGTCGTATATGCAGACTTTGAATGTATATTGGAACCAGTATCATTAGATGTAAGTGTAAACACGAAAATTATTAATAAGCATGTGCCAGTAGCATTTGCATACTATATAAAGTGTGCATTTGACTCTGGCTTAGATAAGTTTGTTTCGAAGACAGGAGGTGATGTCGCTCGCACTTTCATTAAAAATTTAACGTCAGATTTGTCCGATTTGTATGAGAACCACATGAAAATAGTGGTTCCAATGCACATGAGTTATAATGAGTTAGATAATTTTAGGAAAGCGACCATTTGCCACATATGTAAGGGTATTTTAAATGATGATAGAGTGAAAGATCACTGTCATTTTACAGGTAGATATAGAGGTGCAGCCCATAATTCCTGTAATCTTAATTACAAGACGGGTGATTTTATCCCCGTTTTCTTTCACAATTTCTCCAAATACGATTCTCATTTGTTTGTTAAAGAACTTGGAGAAATTGAGGGGGAAATAAAAGTTATTCCTTTGAATAAGGAATTGTATATTTCAATTTCTAAATATCTCCCTCTAAGGAAAAATACGCTAGAAATCAGGTTTTTGGATACTATCAGATTCATGCCCTCTAGTCTAGACACACTCGCGGGGAATTTGAGTGAGGAGAATTTCAATGTGCTGAAATCACAGTACATAAACAAGTCAGATTTTGAACTACTTCGCAGGAAAGGAGTTTTCCCATACGAATATTTAGATTCTGTTGAAAAACTAGATGAAACTTCTCTCCCACCAAGATCCAAGTTCTATAGTAATTTAACAGAGTCAGAATGTTCAGAAGAGGATTACGCTCATGCCATCCAAGTATGGTATCATTTTAATTGTCGTTCATTGAAGGAATACTTAGAATTGTATTTGAAAACTGATGTTTTATTGTTAACAGACGTTTTCCAAAATTTTAGGGCAATTTGTTCTTCAATTTACAATCTTGACCCAGCCCATTATTACACTACACCAGGATTGTCGTGGGATGCTATGTTAAAAACCACAGAGATTGAACTCGAGTTACTCACTGATATTGATATGATTACATATTTTAAGAGTGGAATTCGGGGTGGGTTGGTGCAATGTAGTCATAGACATACAAAAGCAAACCACAAATACTTAAAAATTTCGATCCTACTAAAGAATCGGAGTTTTTAATGTATGTGGATGCAAACAATTTGTATGGATGGGCTATGTCTGAACCACTACCTTACGGTGAGTTCAAATGGTTAGACACGAATCAGATTAAGAGTTTTAATCTAGAAAATATTCATGAAAATAGTGAGTATGGATATATTCTAGAGGTTGATCTAGATTACCCTTACTCAGTCCATGATGAACATAATGATCTACCATTCTGTCCGGATAACAAGCTACCATCAAGCAGTTGTAAAACTCCAAAGTTAATAGCCGATCTCGCTGAAAAGAAGAATTATATCATATACTATAAGACTTTAAAACAGTGTATGAGACATGGCTTGGAATTAAAAAAATTCACTCCATCCTTCAATTTAGGCAGAAAGCCTGGCTCAAGAAATATATTGATATAAACACTGAGCATAGGACCAGAGCCAAAAATAATTTTGAAAAAGATTTTTTAAATTATTGAACAATGCTGTTTATGGAAAAACCATGGAAAACAGTGAAAAAGGGTGGATGTACGGATAATAACGGAGTGGGAGTATCCAATTGAAAATAGGAAGTTAGGACGACCCAAATTATGTGCCAGGGATTTAATATCAAAATCTAATTTTCATAGTGCATCAAGGTTCAGTGAAACTATGTATGCAATTCAAATGAAGAGGTTACACAACATTTGTGATAAACCAATTTATTTAGGATTTGTAGTGTTGGAGATGTCAAAATACAAAATGTATGACTTCCATTATGACTACATGAAACCTAAGTTTGGGAAAGCACTCAAATTAAATTATATGGATACGGATTCATTTATTTACAGCATAAAAACAAATGATTTTTATGCAGATATTCGGGATGATGTGGAGTTAAAGTTTGACACGTCCGAATATCCAGATGAATTGGCCGAGTTGTATAAGTTTAAGAAATGTAATAAGAAACGATTAGGTTTCTTTAAGGATGAGTTGCATGGTAAACCAATGACTGAGTTTGTTGGTTTACGCTCAAAAATGTATGCGTACACTTATGAAAATTTCGATAACTCTGGTGAAATATGCATCAAAAAAAATAAGGGGGTAAAGGCATGTTGTTTGATGGGCATTTCATTATCAAATTATTCAAATACTTTGTATACAGGAAAGCAAGAACGTTCTAGTATGCAGATGTTTAGGTCTAGAGGGCATGAAATCACTACAGTCGAAGTAACAAAAACTACATTAGATAGTCAGGATGATAAGCGAATAATAGAAGAAGATAAGATTTCAACTAAAGCAAGAGCACATTATTTAGTAATACCCTTTGAAATTGAGAGTTCCATATCAATTTTAGAAGCGGAGTCAAGAGTTTGGAACAGCCAAATGATTGCGCTAGAGAACTCACACAGTAATCAAACTAGTGTGAACAAAATAAATAATCTTAAAAGAAAGTTGGATAATAATGAAAGTGCGATCAACATTTACGAAGGACAATTAGTATTACATTTCATGTTAATGGATGGTTTGAAAAAAAGAAAACTAGATGTTTAGAATAATAAAACAATACTTTATTGAAAATTAAAATGTATAAATTAAAAAATAAAAAATGTTTAAAATTAAGTGTACATATTAGTAAATTAAGAAAAATAAAAAATTATAATTAACTTGAAGAAAAATAAAAAGAAAAATACAAAACACAAAATTGTTTTCAATCTTATAATATTACAAAATTTCATTCTTATGAATCCAGCTGTCTTCGGTTTTGGGGAAACCCAACCAGCGCACTAGAGCTCTATTGCCTTTCTTTTTTAACACTTTTTCAACCAGATAAGTGTTAGGAAAACTTGTTTTTTCAGTTCCTCTTTGTAGAAACCACCTTGAATTGGATTCCCATTAAAGTCTTCTAGTAAGTATGTTGTTGGGTAAGTATTTTGTACTTTGCTTATTTTAAAAATTTCAGTTGTCCAATTAGGAGTATAGCCTTTTTCAAATACGTGTTTGTACTTGCTGATGCGTACATAATCACCCATTTTCAATTTGCTACCCGCAAACATTTTAATGTTGTTGTAGACAGTTTTCAAAATATGTTTCTCATTTTTAGTGTTTACATTAACGGGTGGCATTCGTATAGTTCTATGATGTCTATTATTGTAAACGGAAATTAGTGATTTGAATATATCAACCCACTTGTATGTCCCATTGAAACTGAATTCACGCCACATTAGGTCTTTTAATGATCTATTAAATCGTTCAACAATTGACGCCTTTAGACTACTAAATGTTGAATAGTGGTTGATTCCATATCGTTTCATTAATGTCTTAAATTGAGTGTTAAAGAACTCTTTACCATCGTCTGTTTGAAGATTTTTGGGGAATCCTCTCCCTGATTGAAATATTTTCTCAATGGCCTCAGCAACGTCTTTTGCATTTTTAGACTTTATTGCTTCCCCCCCATCCAAATTTTGAGAATGTGTCTATCACTGTTAGCATGTAGCGATACCCATTGTTTGAGTGTGCATACTTCCCCATTTCAACCAAGTCAGCTTGCCATAATTCGTTTATCCCTTTTGTTATGACTCTACGTCTAAGAAAATGTTTACGTGAAGGAGCATGTATTTCATTAATTATTCCCCGTCTAGACATATTTATTACTTTCGAATGTTAGAGCGTATAATTTTATCAAGAATATCTGATGTAATATTCTCAGTCTTGATTATTCGCTGATCAACTGTACTCAATTTATCGGATAATAATCTCTCATTCCTTTCTTGATGACTTGAAATCATTGATGTTAGAAAATTTCTCAAATCGTTTACAACTTGATCCACATATTCTTTTATCGCCAAGTCGGCATTCTCAATTGGTAAGCGACCATTTTTTAAACGTCTTCCTTGAATATTATAACTTCCATCATTATCAATGTAGAGTCCTGGTATTTTCTCACGTCGTTTTAAATGAATAGAGATCTGCTTATCATTTACATAACGTCCAAACTTGTCAACAGACATGATGATTATAAACTCATTTCAATATTATCAATCAATTATATATGAATTTAGTGTATAATTTGAGCCTCTCTCAATTCTTCAATTATTGACGTAATTTCATTAGTATGATTCATATTTCCAGCTGTTTGAGAGGCAATTAAGAGTTGTAATCGTTCAACCAACTCATTTGGATCGTCCCAATATACATAATTGGGTTTATTCGTCGCGAGTGACATGAAACCACTCCCAGAAACAATTGATTTTGAGAATTTAGGTGTAGACTCAGCAGTACGTGATTTTGTTAAGAGTGGTTTAATAATTTTTGTATATTTCTTTGCCCTTGTTCCTCTGATCTGTCCATCGGAATTAAAATTTCTCCGGTGCACATTAGTTATCAATAAAATTTCATTATATATTTCTAGATCATTTGAATTATAATTTTGAGGTAGGCGGTGGAATATTAATGAATATAATCCACTTGTAAGACGCCAGTTTTTCCCATCATCCAATTCAATTTTTTTGTGAGTCACATTAATATGTGAATTCCCCAACATTAATTGTCCACTTGCATTTTTGTATGGACCATATGTCTTATCCAAAAGATCTTCCCGTGCCAGTTCACTGATATTCAAATTTTTGAGTTGTCCTCATGTTGGATTGATTGACTCGTTATCGAAGGCGTTGAATGTATAGCTGTTTCATTTGATAACACGTTCGATGAATGAGAGGGCTCTTGACTCGTTAACACCAATGATGAATGGGGTGAGTCTTGAACCGGTAATGGAAGCGAAGTGTGGGGGATATTTGTTTCATAAACTTAGTTGATGAATAAGGAGAACCTTCTCTCGCTAACGATTTCGAGGTATGAGGTAAGCCTTCAAACGATGTGACGTCTATAGCTGGTTGAGAATAGAATTGATCATCATCATTATCATCATCATCATCTTGAGCATTAACACTATCCATCCCCCAATCCAATGCCTTCTCAATATCATATTTAGGTTTCGAGAATTGACTCTTTGCACTGTAAAATGTGAGTTTCCTTTTCTTGTTAGGTGGTGTGTTTCTCTCTCGGTCGATTGGAGAGTAGTTTTGCATAGTTTTTTTCCAGTCTCAACATTATTGAACTCTGATGGTATCAATGTCTGAAATTTTTTGTTATCATTCACAAGTTCATGTAGTGGTTCAGTTATAGGTTTAAATGTTTCCTCCAGACCAATACTGTTCTGACTTTTGAGTTGTTTAAGATCAGAAAATTTTTTTTTAGAGCATTTCGGCTTTTAGTTAATTGAGTTAAAACTTTTTGATTCATTTTCTTTCAAATTTATCTCATTCAACTGTTAGTGGGTTAATGATTATTTCAGTCTTGTGGTCATTAGTGTACTGTGATCTATTTTACGAAACATAACCATATATAACCAATTAACAGATACATTAGCATGTTTTTATGAAGAGAGTTGGTTGTACAGATCAGATACCTGGTTGTACAGATCAGGTAGCTGGTTGTATCGAACAGCTAGCTGTTCTTCTAAACAGACCTGGTTGTACAGATCAGATACCTCGTTGTACAGATCAGGTACCTGGTTGTATCGAACAGCTAGCTGTTCTTCTAAACAGACCTGGTTGTACAGATCAGGTATCCGCTTCTGATAACAGACCTGTTTCTGTTAACAGATCCCCATTTAAAATTATGAAATTAAATTTTCAATTACATTTATTCACGCAATGTAAAAGGAGAACAGTGGCTGAAAAGAAAGCTGAAAATTCCCCAATTTCCCATTCCCTAATGAAAATTTCGAATTTATATTTCATTAACATTTATTTGTAATAAGTATCAGAACTAATAAAGCTGAAAAGAAAGCTGAAAAGAAAGCTGAAATTCCCCAATTTACCAGTCCCCATTTAAAATATTTTTGTTTTTTTTTTTATTTTGATAATATAATTTTTATTTATTGTTTTGCATATATTTTATTACATTTTCAATTTGAATACAATTTCTCCATCATCCTGTTTTGTTATGGTATAATTACCAGTATTTAATTCTTTAATGTGTACAGATTTCACTTCATCATACCATTTCGGGAGGTAAATTAAATATTTTTCCAATGTTAATTTTAGCGAATTGCTATTAAATTTACTTGGAACCTTCGACGCTTCATATATTCTAAATTCCGTATTCCTTGGTAGAGAGCGGAAAGGGAGCTTCTGTTTCTTCTTGATTGAATTCAAATATTTTACCGTTGATTCAATCTCCATGTCATTTGCGAGGAATTGAATGTCCTCAGCAAGAGGAGTAATAAGAGGAAGATTAACATCGGTGAAGTTAATCTCCTCTCCGTTGGTAGCCTCAAACGATGGATTCATCCTGACTATTTGCTGTCTGTGTGTGTGTGTGTGTGTGTGTGTGTGTCTAGGACTGCTGCTGCTGCTGCTGCTGATACTGCAGTTCTCGTTGTTGTTGATGCTGCTGTTGGTGAGGATGTTGATGATGGTGATGATATTGTTGTTGTTGCTGGTGCTGCTGGTGTTGTTGAGTGATGAGTGGTTATGACTGAATGATATTTTCCTTCGAGTGGCTAGCTGATTTTATAGTTCTCACTTTCCCCTTCCACTGTTGTTTTCAAAGGTTTTCATTACCTAAGGACGTTTTCCTTTGATTGGTTGACTTTCTAGCTGTTGCTAGCTGTAGGACTTCTCAAGTGCTAGAGAAGGACAACCATCCCACTGATAAGTGTTTCCCTACTCTTCAACCGACATACACCACATTAAAAATTCTAAACACAAATGTCCACAGTTTACAGTCCCAAAATTTTGAAAACGCTCATAATTGTACTTAATGTTTTTTCCTAAATATCTGACTACTTCTAATGGTGGTTGTAAATTCCCAAAACTATCGAAATAATAAGAATCTGATCCTCTCTTGTAATATGCTACCCAATGCGTTCCATTCGATATTGAGTCTGCTAAATTTATTATTCCACACTCGAAATGATGTGGAAATTTGGGTAATTGATCCTTCATATAAACACCTCGAAAATGAGGAATCTTTCTAAAGGCAAACTTCATTATATCAAAGTTTGATAATGCTCTCTTGGGTAGCTTACCTATTAGTTTTTTTGAATGCGTTTTTGACTTTGATTATTTCTAGCAAATGATATACCATATCCATTTTTGTATGGTTGTAAATACAAGCCAGCTCCCAATGCAACCGTCTCCATTTTTTTATTATGCCTCTTGTTTTCCTCTAGATGTTGTTTAGCCATCTTTGCATTGTTAATAGATTTTACTATTGCTGCACTACCTGACGCCAAACTACCCACAGCGCTCAGAGCTGTTAAAATTGGGACAAGTGGCAAGAACCCACCTATCTTGGGTACATTTATAATACGTGGAATAACAACATTTTTCCTACATCCCATCGAGTTCGATACTGCTTTACGTGCAACTTTTATTGCACTCAAGATATCAAGTGGTTTATTCTTTTTCAATTCCTTTGTAGCCTTTTTGATTATTGTAGTCAATGATGTTTTCACTCTTTTCTTTCTCTCCTGATTTGATCCCATTCCAAATTTTTCTTCGTCTTCATCATGTTTGTTACAAAGTATGCTGCTGCTCTCTCTCCAATACTACTAACGCTAACGCTTTTACACGATTCCAAGCCTTTTCAATTAAAACTGAGTCAGCTTTATGACGTTCACTCAACTCTTTACTGTTTGAATATGCAATATCATGCTCTCTACACGCTTCATCCAAACCATTAATTCCACGATCACCACGTGCTAATCGTTTCTCTAACTTTGTTCCAGGTCCACAGTAATTGTATCCAGGTATATGAGCCTCAAAAGGTAGAGAGTCTATTATATTGTTTACAAGACCACTACCCTGTTTGAATTTTGATTTTGAACTAATTAAATTATAAAAACGTTTGGCCATTTTATAGCAACCTCAATCAACAAACGTTTCCCATTGAATGAAGTACTTCTCTCACTAACATGCGTTTTTTAAGACATAAGAAAAGCATACTAGTACGAAACATTGAGGGTGGTGGACATGGAGAGAATAATCAACAACCTCGACATAGTGTTTTGCTACCCAATACAATTAGAGCATTAATTGTTGGACCATCAAATTGTGGAAAAACCAATGTGATGCTTAGTCTTATAGAGAGTCCCAATGGTCTCAAATTTGAAAATATTTATGTATTTTCAAAGAGTTTATACCAACCCAAATATGAATATTTGGAAAAACTTATCAAACCAATTCAAGGAATGGGATATTTTACATTCTCCGGAAACGATGCAGTGTTATCACCGCACGAAGCTAAAAATAATTCCATTATGATATTCGATGATGTGGCATGTGAAAAGCAGGATAATATCCGAAACTATTTTTGTATGGGAAGACATAAGAATATTGATTCATTCTATTTATGTCAAACATACACACATATACCGAAGCATTTAATACGTGATAATGCTAATTTTATTATAATGTTTAAACAAGATGATTTGAATATGCGTCATATATATCGAGATCACGTAAACAGTGACATGGACTATGAATCATTTATGGAAATTTCACGAAAATGCTGGGAGGAGAAATTTGGATTTCTACTAATCTCTAAAGATGATGATATGAAAAATGGGCGATACAGAAAAGGCTTTGATCAATTCATTATACTTTAAAAATATGAATATAAAACTAATGATATGATGATTAAACAACAGTCCAAACTCAGACTTCAAAATGTCTACATCACTAACATTTGCATTAAATGGAAACACATCAGTTATAACCGAAAATTTTTTCCCACAAATTAGGTTAGGTTAGGTTAGGTAGGACCGGCTGCCCCAGTACGGGGCAAAGCATAGACCAGTGGAGGTCCGTAGCTGTACCGGTAGCTTATCTACGTCTCAGAAATCGCGCAGTATGGATGCATTTTTGGCAAAAGCCAGCAGCATCCTAGGAGATAGCCGTGAGACGTCCCGAAGATCGTTGTGGCACGGCGAATTAAGGTATTTCAACCGGAGTCGGGATAACGCTGGGCATCTACAGAGAAGATGCTCAAGTGTTTCCTTAACCCCGGGTTCGTTGCATTTCCTGCACTGATCACTGTTCGTGATGCCCATCTTTACAGCATGGACAGCTGACAGACAGTGGCCAGTTAAAATGCCTAGCATTAGCCTGCAGTCTTTCCTTGAAAGCTGCATGACGAATTTGGTTAAGTTTTTGTTAGTAGAGGCACACATCAGCCTTGCAGTTTTGCACGAGTTGGCATTACGCCAGCTCGCGTCCCACTGAAGTCTAGAGCGCACCTCAATTTCACTGCCTAGAGTTCGCAGGGATATCGGAACATTGCACATGTTACCGACATCAAGCCCCACTCCCTCTTTGGCGAGAGTGTCTGCGATCTCGTTGCCATCGATGCCCTGGTGGCTTGGGATCCAATAGATACGCACGACCGCAGATGCGTTCAGCGACTCTATTGCTCTTCTGCTGTCCAGGACAACTTTGGACTTGACCACATCAGAGTGCATTGATCTTATTGCAGCCTGGCTGTCAACAAAGATGTTAATAGAGGTGTGATTACGCTGTAAACCCCGAGCCAATTCGGCAGCCTTGCCAATGGCAAAAACTTCCGCCTGGAAGATGCTGCAATGGTCTGGGAGTTTATAGGATTGTTTGGAGACCGGGTCCGGGCAGTATACGGCCGCTCCGACACCATCATCCATCTTCGAACCGTCGGTGAAGAGGTTGAGGGCTTCGGGAATGCATAACCCTTCCCGCCAGCACTCCGGTTCCAAGAATATAGTGTTAATATGGTCAGTACTGGTAAGGGGGATAGTATAGTCCAAGTCTCCCACAAATTGAATTAAATAGAAATTATGAGTGTGCTCTCATTGATTTTCACACATACAATTCTATACCAAACGTAGATAGAGGGAACAATCTATTTCATATTGGAAATAAATGTATAGAAATACCTGTTGGATCGTATGAACTCGAAGAGATTGCAACATATATTATTGATGTCCTAAAGGGGTATGGTTCTTATGATGAGTTAAAAATAGAAACCAACAATAATACGCTGAAAGTTCAAGTTACCACTAAAAAGAAAGAGTATATTTTAATCGTGAACGAAGTATTGGAAAGCTATTTGGATTTGGTGCACGTATTCTAAAACCGCACAATACTGAAATTTATGTCTCAGATAATCCTGTGAATATTTTAAAAGTAAATACAATTAGATTGGAATGTAACATTATCAGTGGGTCATATGTAGGTAATAGACCAAATCATGTGCTTCATGAATTTGGAATCAATGTTCCTCCGGGATATAAAATGAGTATTACACCACGAAACTTGATTTATTTACCTATCAACACTAGAGAAATAAGCACGCTCGAAGTACGGATAACTGATCAGGAGGGGGAATTAATCAATTTTCGAGGGAAACTATATCAATTCGTCTTCATTTACGAGCAACAGAATGATTATTTATAATAAAGGTCGTTACATCACCTCACAACTCCCATTACTAAATGTAAAGGTGAAGTGAAAACACCATCATCATTATCATCTCGAGCACCATCATATTCACGACCTGCGGTATCATTAAAAAATAAACTGATTTTAAAATCACTTGGATTTAATATTCAGTAAAATTACTACCTTCATTTCAAATGAATGAAATTTTTTTGTGCAAGATAAACCTCACAATGATGAGAGTATCACGAAAAAGAATATCACACTTATTACCCATATCAGCAGAACTTTAAAACAAATGATGAAGTTCGTATTACAATACAAAACCAAGATTTGTATGTATTGCCGTCTGAAAGTTTCCTCCACTTTGAAGGAACACTTAGTAAAATTACTAACCAAAATTCGGGCACAAGTACAACAAATGATGTTGCCGGCTTGCTTAAAAATAATTGCATGGCCTATTTTTTGGATGAAATAAGATATGAATTGAACGGATGCGAACTGGATAGAACACGGTTTACTGGAATCACATCTACTCTGAAAAACTTTCTTTCCATTGGTCGACAGGAGTCTCTATGTTATCGTAATGCCGGGTGGAGTGGAGGAGAGAGTATATCTTCTGGAGGTCATTTCAGCTTTTCATTACCACTAAAAATGCTAATGGGATTCGCTGAAGATCATAAAAAGTTATATTAAATTGTAAACATGAACTCATTCTCTTGCTAGCTAAAAATATGAATGATATGTTTGAAAAAACGGTCGGAGGTGTTGAATATAAAATTGCTATACAGAACATTAGTTGGAGAGTACCCCATATTGTTCCAAGCGATAGTACTAAAATTAAAATGTTCAATGTAGTCAAAAGTGGTGCTACACTTCCACTTTCATTCCGCAGCTGGGATTGTTATATAAATCCCTCATTGGTACAGGGGACTCATCATGTATGGAACGTTAAGCTAGCTGCAAATAGAGAACGTCCACGGTTTGCAGTCATTGCATTTACATTAAATGGCAATCTAATTACAAACAATTTGAGAAATGCAAAAGTGTATTTAAATTCTGAAGTCTATCCATATGAAGATTTAAATGTAAAATTCAATGAAAATCGGTTTGCTGCCTTGTATGATATGTATGTGAAATTCCAAGAGAGTTACTACAACCGTGAGCCTCGTCCACTTTTATCACCACTAGACTTCAAGTCAAAGGCTCCTATTGTTGTTGTCGATCTTTCATATCAAAACGAGTCGGTCAAATCAGGACCAATTGATGTTAAAATTTCAACTGAATTAAGAGTACCAAGTGAGTTGAATACAAGGTATATTGCCTTCTCATTCACGATCGTCTAGTTGAATATACCCCACTGACCGGATTAGTTCAACGTATCGTATAATTTTTCTCAAAATATTTCTTCATTCACCTTTTGGAAATCATTACGAGTAGACGTCAACGGATCGAAAGAAATTTAAAATGATGTTGATTGAAAACAAGACCAACTCCGCAACTCATATTTCGATACAACAACTTATAACTGGAATAAATAAATTTATGAAAATGTTTAACGATAAAATTTTTCCTGAACACATGGAATATTTATCAGAATCATTGAAATATTTTAATAATAGAATATGTGATGGACCATTGGTTTCTAATGTTCATGGTCAACATTTCACATCCTGCTGTTGGGCTCATAACGATGTGGAGGATGGAGTCGATACATGTGCCTGTCATTTCTATACTGTTCGCTCACAAAAATCAAAAAAATTATAAAAATGTATCTTAGTTTAGAGAATCGATTTTAAAGAATGTATTTGGAAATAAAATTATATTACATACAGAACATGCAAAGAAGAATACTATATCTTTATGGGAAATGGAATTTTTACAGCACTATTCGGCTTTTCTTTCAGATTTTCTATTTTATCTTCAAGTGTCTTGGAAATGGTGTTGTACTCTCGTCTGAATTACATCACATGCGTCACGTGCAAGACGCCTTCGATCATTTTCAGATAGCGTTGGGTTTCCGAATATATTTCATCACGTTTCGTAACGTTGATTCGTGTTAGACGTTCACGTATTCGATCGTCTTGGATGTGGCGCTGCGTCACGTCATCACATCGTCCTTCCTCCGCTCCGATTTCGAATACATTCGAATTGACGAGACAAGTGGGCGCCACACCTTCGTTCGTTTTATAGATAGCGTGGCGCCTACGATCGTTTTACAGCTAGCGATGCTAGCTAGCGTGCAAGGCGCCTTCGATCTACAAATCGTTTTCGTCTGCGACCCCGACCCCTCACCGTCTCGTCTCGGGACACACGATCTCGAGCGTATCGTAGCACGTGTTCGTTGGACGTTTTCACCCTCGATCTACGAATCGTTTTCGATTGCGACCCCGACCCCGATCCTCACCGTCTCGTCTCGATCTCGAGAGCGTATCGTAGTACGTGTTCGTCATACGTTTTCACTCTCGATCTATGAATCGTTTTCGATTGCGACACCGACCCCGATCCCTCACCGTCTCGTCTCGACCTCGAGAGCGTATCGCACCACATGTTCGTTGTACGTTTTCGTCCTCGATCTACGAATCGTTTTCGATTGCGACACCGACCCCGATCCCTCACCGTCTCGTCTCGACCTCGAGAGCGTATCGCACCACATGTTCGTTGTACGTTTTCGTCCTCGATCTACGAATCGTTTTCGATTGCGACCCCGAGTGCGAGACCGATTGCGACCCCGACCTCGAGGGCGTGTCGGGACAAGCGATCTCGACTCCGACCCCGAGGGCGTCTCGGGACAAGCGATCTCGACCCCGACCCCGACTCCGAAGGATTTGTCTGACGAAACGCCCCCGACCCCGATCCCGATCCTTTCATCGCCCCGTCTCGGGTCGCGTACGATTCGTCACACAAATCCCACACTTGTCATTTCCACAGCTAACCCTAATTAAATTGCATCTTTATTACCTCACACTTGACATTTCAATAGGTTACCCTAATTAAATTGCATCTTTATTACCCCTAAATTGACATTAATGACATGTGACCCTAATTAGTACTTCCTTGTACAGAAATGTGGTATGTATAGAAACGGGCTATTCCAACTACTCCCGATTTTTACATTTTTCAAAATTTTTCCGATTTTTACATTTTTCATTTTTCAAAATTTTCCCGATTTTTACATTTTTTCATTTTTCAAAATTTTCCCGATTTTTACATTTTTTAATTTTTAAAAATTTTCCCGATTTTTACATTTTTTAATTTTTCAAAATTTTCCCGATTTTTCCATTTTTTAATTTTTAAAAATTTTCCCGATTTTTACATTTTTTCATTTTTCAAAATTTTCCCGATTTTTACATTTTTTCATTTTTCAAAATTTTCCCGATTTTTACATTTTTTATTTTTCAAAATTTTCCCGATTTTTACATTTTTTCATTTTTTAAAATTTTCCCGATTTTTACATTTTTCATTTTTCAAAATTTTCCCGATTTTTAGATTTTTTAATTTTTTAAAATTTTTCCGATTTTTACAATTTTTAATTTTTAAAATTTTCCCGATTTTTACATTTTTTCATTTTTCAAAATTTTTCCGATTTTTACATTTTTTCATTTTTCAAAATTTTCCCGATTTTTCCATTTTTTTATTTTTCAAAATTTTCCCGATTTTTACATTTTTTCATTTTCCAAAATTTTCCCGATTTTTACATTTTTTCATTTTTCAAAATTTTCCCGATTTTTCCATTTTTTCATTTTTCAAAATTTTCCCGATTTTTACATTTTTTCATTTTTCAAAATTTTCCCGATTTTTACATTTTTTCATTTTTCAAAATTTTCCCGATTTTTACATTTTTTAATTTTTTAAAATTTTTACGTTTTGATTTTCCAAAATTTTCCCGATTTTTACATTTTTCATTTTCCAAATTTTCCCGATTTTTACATTTTTTAATTTTTAAAATTTTCCC